>JAJOOS010007480.1:0-62892 GCA_029582725.1 Solanum chiquidenum
CTTTATATATATAATGAAAAAAAAGAAGAAACCCACCCACCCCATTCTTCTTCTTCTTCAACCCCCCCACCCCGCTCTTCTTCTTCTTCAAACCCCCCACCCCGCTTTCTCAAAACTCCACCTACCCCATCTATATGCTTGTCTTTTCTTCCTCAAACTCTCCACCACCCTATCCCCACCCCACCCAATCCTCATTCTCCTTCTTCAAACTCTACATTCAAAGTACATTTTCTCGTTAAAGACAAAAACAAAAAGAATCACATTCAAAACCCACATATTTTTTTTTTACTCTTTACTTTGGAGATTTGTTTTTTCTTAAAAGTTTTGAATTTTTTTGAAAAATAAAGACTTGGGCATAAAAGAAGATGAGGTTTTGTCAACCGATCTATAATGTTAGTGGTTGGCAATGACGATTGAAGCAATGGATAGAGAAACTTTTTTTTTTAAAAAAAAAAAAATCACTACAAAGAAATGTGTTTTTTCTTGAATTAGTTAAGAATTAGACCTTGATTAGTATATAAAAATAATAATAATGAAGAACACTGACAATCGACATGGCAGTAAATGACGTTGAGTATTGAAAAAAAATCGCTGCTAATGATTTCAATATTTCTTAAACTAATTAAGAACTAAAGATTAACTAATTTAAATATTCTGAAAAGGAAAGAAAGAAATGAATTTAAAAAATCAAAAATCAAATTTTAAAGAATTTTCAATGTGGCTATGACGTGGCGCTTATGTGGTTCTAATGTGTCAATGACGTGGCGCGTGTATAATACACTTGCCAACTTGAGACTGGTATTATATTTTTAGGGTGGTATTAATTCACTTCAAATATGTTAAGGGGGGTAAATAATTACCCGTAAAGTTTAAGTACTAAAGTAAGTTTTCGTGCCAAGTTCAGGTTTTTTTTTATGTATTTTCCCTTATTTTAAAGATAAATAACTCAGCATTAATCAATCTGATTCTTATGTAAATGTATTCCATTAAAATAACAATAATAATAATAATTGCATGTATATGTAATGTACAATTTACAACAAATCATCCTCTTCAATGAGTTAATTCTTTTTCCGATTTCTATCGGTTCAAATTTCCTCTAAATAGTTTAAAATTTTAGACATCAAATCCTTTCAATGTTTTAATTCTTTTGATATATTATTCCTCAAAATAATTCAAGTTTGTGGCAAGTTAAATTTTAAAATTTGAATTTTAAAACTCTTCAATGATGAATTTCAGTGGACCTCAACTCAAATATTCTTCTAAACCAATACTCTTTAAATTTTAATTGCATATATAGTGTAATAATCTTTCCACTGTACCAATTGGTTCTGATAAAAACCTAAACTCCAAAGCTAAACTATGAACATTGTCAACAACATTTAACCTCTTTTACGATGATTCAGAAGGGTTGTGATATAGTAATTAGATTGTTTTATCTTTAATTAGAGGTCTTGGATTTAAGCCAGCGATATGAAGGAAAATATTGATTTTTATGACAAGATTGAAGATTTGGCTTGGTGGGTGTCGATGTAATCATCAAGAAAGAAGATGGATTTTCCAGAGATTTGAAAAAGAATTGTGAACGTCACTGGTCGAACGGCAAAGTACAGTAATAACTAATAACTGGACTATATTTTGGATCAGAAATTTTGATTGAATAAGTATTTTATCTATTTTTTTCTTAATTAAGTGCACCATTCAATCTTTGTGTTTGTGTGACATAAATATCAATAGATAACATTATTAAAATATAATATATATGAATTTCTGATTGTGCGGAAAGATCATAAGTTCATGTGCGTTATATTTTGCAGGGCCGGCCCTACGCATAGTAATAATAAGGGGAAACTAAGCAAATACCTCATAAAAGCAAAATAATTATAAACATATATTTCTTTATATTTATACCCACTAAATAATTACACTATATACTCCCAAACTATTTTCGCTTAAATGATATTAAATCAGTATCATATATTGTATTGGTATCATTAAGGCTGATAATTTCGCTTAACTAATACTAAATCAGTATCATATATTGTATTAGTACCAGTAAGGTTGATAATTTCACTTAATTGATACTAAATTAATATATATATACTGTATTGATATCTGATTTGGTATTGGAAAAAAAACCCCGATTATATTTGGGTTAGTTTGGTTTTAACTAAAAAAAAAAAAACCTGAGACCAAACCAACCCGACATTATAAATATTATTTTAAAATTTTATTTTATACATAAAAATATTTACTTTGATATAATTTTTAAATGTTTCTTATACTTTTTCATAGTTTTTATCCTTTAATATATTATTTCAAGTTTGAAACTTAGAATTCTGAATGGTTCAATAAAGATTATAGTCCACATATGTTGGTAATTATAATAAAGCTTAAATCAAAATCAAATTAATACTAATGCAAAAAAAAATCAATTCAACGCTAAGAATGACAATAATATTGAATATTTGTTCTTTAGTTTTACATTGTTTTAGACAATTAAAATACATAATTTAATTTTAATTTCCTTTAATATTTAGACATGCAACTAATAATTATTAAACTTATTTTAGCATGATTTAGTACTTTTAAATTATGATCATTTTCATTATGACTTGTTAATTTGTAATATTTGTTTTACAGCGATTTCATTATTATTATTTTAGTGTCATTAGTCATATCATATTTTGTATTATTTTCTTAAGAAACATCTTAGATAATTGTATTTTGGTAAGACTAAAGAAATATTTGAAGTACAAGTAATTTTATGTTTGTATGAATACTTTACCGAAAAATCTAAAAAAATCTGAAAAAACCCGAGATTGAAAAACCCAAGTTTTATTGATCTGATTTGGTTTATAAATTTAAAAATCTGACGCAAATGGTTTTGTTTGATAAATGAAAAATCCGAACCAATCCGGCTATGTACACCCCTAGTATCAATTAAGTGAAAATTATCAGCCTTAGTGATACCAATACAATATATGATACTGATTTAGTATCAGTTAAGCGAAAATTACTAGCCTTAATGATACCAATACATTATATGATACTGATTTAACATCAGTTAAGCGAAAAATATCAATCTTGATGATGCCAATACAATATATGATACTGATTTAGTATCAGTTAAGCGAAAATTATCAGTCTTAATGATACCAATAAAGTATATGATGTTGATTTAGTATCATTTAAGTGAAAATTACCAGCCTTAATGAATGAGAGTATGAACTGTAATTATTTATGAGAGAATATGTATTTCAGGAATTACGTTGGATTTGGGTATGAACTTGTAATTATTTTAAATTTTATGGCCCATTTATGTAGTCTCCCCTAATAACAAGGCATATGTCTTAGACCCTCAATTTTTGGGGACCTAAATATTCAAAATGATTATTTATGATAAAAAATATATTTTAAAAAATAATTATATATTTTATTTTCTTTAACGTCTTTTGTACTTTGTTAAAAATATGAATTAATAGTGAAAAGTGTTCAACAAAGTGAATTACTATATTTTTATTTATTTCTTTCAAAATTTTAGTTTCAAGCATTACAACAACTCAACAAGCATATGAAAGTGGGGTATACCAAGTCATTAACTTCTTGAATCAGATTTGATTGTTCTAACACTTATCTTTATTTAAAATTTGTCAACTTATTACTTATAGAATTATGTTAACAATTCATATAATAATTGCGTAATTAAAAGGATGTTTTTCAACGTTGAGTTGATAAAATCTTATTGGGACTAATAACTGAAAAAACAATATTAAATACTAAGATTTTTCATCTAAGTAGTGTAAGAAAATTATTTTTGGAATAAATATGTATATAAAGATTGTTTATATTTTAGGGCTCAAATTGAAATTTCTCTTTAGACCCCCATTTACGTTGAGCCGTCCTAATATTTTGTATAGTAAATACACTCCTTAATGGGGGTGATGGTAGACAAATTGAAAACTTAATGGATCTTAAGTGTTTTATGATGAAATCAGAAATGTAAATGACTCTAATTTTAAGCAAAATGTTATTAGTCTTCTTTATTTTTATAAATTTTGTGTCAAACTAAAATAGGACAAACAAATTAAAACAAATGAAATAATGAAAAGAACAATAATTATATTAAAACGATAATTGTTATGTAAATAAATTCAAAAAAATCTCCAAAACATTTAAAGTCAAATAGCATAAGTATAACGAAAGTTTAAATTGGAGTAAAATTGAGTGACAACAATACAAATATTAAAAACTAGGGATGATCAAATATATACCTTTGCTTTCATTTATTGATTAACTTCATCCTTTGATTATACAATTGACTCAAATATATCCCTATAGTTATCATACTTTACAAAAATACCCCTAATTTAATACATTCCCCCAAATTGACCCCATTTCCCCAATTTCAGTTAAAATTATCCGTCTCCCTCTTTTGACCCGACCCTAACCCACTAATTTAACCCATACCAATTAAACCCCAAAACAATTTTTCCGACTGATAGAATCGACAGTCAAAGAAGTTGAAGGTGATGAAGGTTTAGGATCTCGAAGATCACAAATTCATAGATGGAAGAAACTGACGGAGAAATCTTATTTGAGACACGACATCATGCTTCTAGCCCATATATTTCCAATTATCCTCCAAATCATCAACAGGTTTTACACTGATTTGAATTTTGTCTTTCTTTTGATGAATCTCTTTAATTTATCCTCAATTGCTTACATTCTTGTGTTTGGTTTAGTTGAATGAAGGCGCCAAAAGCGGTTATCTTTCAAGATTGCTTTCTTCCTCAGGTACATCCATTTTTTTTGTTGAATTGGGCAATTGGTGAAGTTACTACAACTAAATTGACTGAATTTTGTTTAAACTGAATTTTTATCCCACATTATTTTGTTGCTGTTATTAACTGTTATGCTTTCTACATTGCTTTCTTTATTGTTTTCCTCTTCTTTTACTTGGGTTTGATGCACTTGAGCTGAGGGGTGCGTACACTTTACCCTCCCTAGACTCCACTTAGTGGGATATCATTGGGTATGTTGTTGTTGTTGTAAATTTAGAAACTTTTATGTTGATAGATGAGAAAGGACTGCTTTCTTTAGTTTCATTTTCTTTGATGTGATTTAAATGCAAGTTTTTTTTTTTCCGTTATACGAATGTGAGCTTATTCATTAGTTAGTTGAATATTTGTTTAGCAGAATATAGTCATCCTTTGGGTGTGAGTTAGATTTTGTTTTAGGTCGAAATAGAAATCTCACCATGGATCATGAAGACGAAGGGAAGTTCCAATCGTTCTTCTTTTTGGAATTTGGTTACATAAATGGAATTAGTTTAAAAAGAATACATTGGGTTATTTATCGAAACATGAAAAGAAGATATGGTGTTACCCTACAAGTTTGTCATTTTAAACTATGTATTGAAGTCACTCATCATCACTACTTAAGAATGACATGAAATATTGGAAACATTAAACATCGGAAGGGATATAGGTAAATGTCCAAACAAGCGCTACATAGATGTATTGCATAGCAGTTTGAGATTATCAGAAAGCTGCATTGCATTCTCGAGAATATTTTATTTGATTGTTGTGATTTCCATATACATAGGCTTATAGTGCATATTATCTCTGAGGTTCTTAACTGATGAGCTTCTTTTTCTTATTTTGCATTTTGTTTTGGTTCCAGTCTCATTAGCTTGGAGGCATTGTGTTGAAGGTTCACATTAGTTTGCATAAAAAACAATCAATTATTTCTTTCAGTTTTGAATTCACATGAAATTTAGGCAATTTGTCCCTCTAGTTAAACTATCTGTGGTTTACTAGTGCAGAGATTCACGAGAAGAAAGAATAGGTTATTATATTAAAGTTTGATAGAGAATAGATTGAATTTTTAGACTCATAGTATCAGAGAAACCTATGAATGCTGGTCTCAAATGAAAGTTGACAAATCCATCAGGAAAGCCAGGGAGATGATTCCTGCCGGTATATTTTTGTGCGTCTGGACAGAGAGGAACAGAATCACAGATGCTTTGATTGGTTTTCAACTCCTCGCCACACTCTTAAAGCTAGATGTCTTTTATGGTTATATAGTTGGCAAAATCTATCTCAGCACTTTTTGTACCAAGCTGAATTCTCCTTCCCCCTTTTGTACTTATTGCATCTTCCTGATTCCTATTATATAAAGTTTCTTACTTCATCCAAAAAAGAAGAATAGATTGAAATAATAAGGTGAAAAGAGGTACATTATCTAGTTGAGAAACAATAGTATCTAAGTTATGATCTTCATAAAAGAAGTATCTAAATTACAATTAGATAGATAGTGGTAGTTTAAAATTCTTGAAGGATAAGAAGTTTTCCTTTTGAGGAAATGAACCAAGGAAATTAGAAGAAAATAACGATGTAAAAAGAAATTAGGTCAAGCAACTTTATATGTAGAGAGTATTTGCTTTACTTCACTTGTTGTTCAGACCTTTTAGTTAAAATTATCAATTTTTCATGTATGAAGGTATTGCCCAGCTCAAGGAGAGATGGAGAAAGCATGGACATCCAACAAAACTAAGGAGATATGCATCCTTGTTTGTTTCCCCAAGAGGTGATCTTGTGGCTGTAGCATCTGGGAATCAGATAACAATCCTGCAGAAGGATGATGACTACCAAAAACCTTGTGGAATATTTATCTGTAAGTTTCAGGAACCTAAAATAGAAGTAACAAACGGTTGTGGCAGTAACCTCCTTTATACGTCAAGAATAGGGAAACTATTTTAACATGTCAAAGGTCTTCTTTGTTTTTAATGTATGAAAGGCATTGAAAGCTGCCTTCCTGCCTGCAGCTTGTCAGTGTTTTTCTTGTTCTTTTGATCCTATTTGGTCGTTGAACCAAAATTATCTATTATTGCTACACTTATCTATTATTTACTGCCTCTGTACATCTAGGCAAAAGCATTACTTCATTCCATTGTGGGGCTTGGTCTGAAACTCATGATGTTCTTGGTGTTGCTGACGATAGTGACACAATCTATCTCATCAGAGCTAATGGTGAGGAAATTACCAGAATTTCCAAGGGTCATATAAAAAGCTCTTCACCAATAGTTGGCCTGATGGTGCAGGATGATGCTGATTTGAAGAAATCTTGCTTGTAAGGTCAATTATTTGTGGAGGTTTCTTCTCTCTCATATTTTTCATCTTATTTACTTAGCTTGTACATCTTTTTCAGGTGTACCTTCACTATAATTACAGCAGATGGGTTGATTCATGACATTGAGATCAGTCAAGATCCAAGTGCATCTGTTTTCTCACCCCTGGCCTCGAGCAGTGGGACGATGCTGAAGGAGTTTCCACAGGATATGATCTGCCTGGATTACCAGCCAGAAATGAGCTTATTTTCCATAGTTAGCAGTGCTGGCGGTTTACAGCTAACTACTAATGGTAGCTCAAAGTCTCTTAATATATCTGAACATATTTATGAATTGGTTCTTAATTTTGTTTTAGCAGACATTTCGAATTGATGCAAGCTACCCATTACTTTTCTTTATCATTGATATTATTTCTTTTCTAGGATTATACAGTCTTTCTCTTTGCCGGAAAAGGGGAAACTTAGCCCTGGAAGTTGTCGTTTCTACTCAGTTTGAGGGTATCTTTTCTATCCCGAAAGATTATGTCGGTCATATAACTTCCTCTAAGGTGTCAATATCACCACAGGGAAGATTCGTCGCTACTCTTGATATGGGAGGATCTTTGAATACCTTTAAGTTTGATGAGGAGCAGCGTTCTCTCTCAAAATGTTCTTATGGAGAGGGAAATGAATTACATCAGGGAAATAAGGAGTCAAATAAGGGGAACATTCTCGTGAATGGGGTTACAGATTTTGCCTGGTGGTCTGATGGTATACTTGCTGTTGCAGAAAGGAATAACAACATCACTATGATTAATATATGTACCGGCGCTAAGCTATGTAAGAAGGATGAGACTATGTATTCATTGCCCCTTTTAGAGAGAGTGCCACAGTTGTCGGGAAAGCTTTTTCTACTGGAGACAAAACCATCCATTCAGAACAATGAATCGACTAAAGAAATTAGAGCAAGCAACTTTCATCTTATGGAGTGTGATTATGGTGATATGAATAATAAGTTTGACTGGGCCAATTTCCGATGGAGCTTAGTTTCATTTTCTGAACGATCCATTTCTGAAATGTATGATATATTTATCTCCAGACACGAGTATCAGGCTGCTCTCATGTTTGCCGATCAGCATGGGCTAGATAAAGACGAAGCTCTAAAGGCACAGTGGTTGCACTCCTCCCAGGGTGTAAATGAGATAAATACACTACTTTCAAATATCAAGGATCAAGTTTTCGTACTTTCTGAATGTGTGGGTCGATTTGGACCAACTGAAGACACAGTTAGAGCTTTGCTTGATCTTGGACTTCGCATAACTGACCGTTACAGATTTTCTGAGCCTGAGGTTGATGATCATAGTAAGGTGTGGGATTGCCTTGTGGCAAGACTTAAATTGTTGCAATACAGAGACCGGATAGAGACATTTCTTGGGATAAACATGGGAAGGTGATAATATTATTGCTCCCTGTTCTTTTTTCTTCTTCTATTGTGAATGTTTTTTGTTCTGGATTCATAAGGTTTATTTTGAAAGACTGATTGGAATGTTGTGATGCTCACAAGCAGTCTTGTTGTTATTACAAAGCAAACATTCTGTTCTTTATTATTGTCTATGAAGCTTCTAAACTAATTAGATTTTCTGAAAGTGTCGACAAAAGCTGAAAACTTCAAAATTGGGATGAGGTTCCAAAACTACCATGTCGCCTTTGACTTCCACATTTAACTTGATTTTGTGGTTGAGATGTGTGATGACAAGTTTTCATTTTCAAACTGTAGCATAAACTTCTTCTAGGGGAATAAAGTGGCTTGTCGCTCAATGACCCAACTGTGAAATTGTATGTTTTTTTTTTCTTTTGTTTAATTTTGTTTCTTTTCCTATATTTCATTAGGTGTGCTTCTTATCCTGTCTTTTGTATTGGTCCTACTGATTTTGAAACTAGGACAAATCATCATGCTTTTAAATAAAGCAGTACTCAAATGGTTTCTACTGACTTGAAACTTAATGACTTAGCCTTTTGCAGGTTTTCTTTACAGGAGTACAAGAAATTTTGTAGTTTGCCCATTAAAGAAGCTGCAATTGCACTTGCAGAAAGTGGCAAGATTGGGGCATTAAACCTTCTCTTTAAGCGCCATCCTTACTCCTTAACTTCCTCATTGTTGGATGTCTTAGCTGCCATCCCTGAGACTGTTCCTGTGCAGACTTATGGACAGCTCCTTCCTGGGAGTTCCCCTCCTCCAAGTATTTCTTTGAGGGAAGAAGATTGGGTTGAGTGTGATGAGATGGTAACTTTTATTATCAGCAGAGTCCCTGAGAGTCATGAGAGCTATACTCAGATCAGAACTGAGCCAATTGTAAAACAATTTTTGGGGTCTCAATGGCCTTCAGTAAGTGAACTCTCGTCTTGGTACAAAAAAAGAGCCAGAGATATTGATACCCTAAGTGGGCAACTCGATAACTCCATGTGCTTGATTGACTTTGCTTGTCGCAAAGGCATTTCTCAATTGCAGCCGTTCCTAGAGGAGATTTCTTACTTACACCAGGTAATCTATTCTGAGGAGAATGAAGAAATGAATTTCTCCATGAGTCTTACTAGATGGGAAAGCTTACCTGATTATGAAAGATTTAAATTGATGTTGATTGGGGTCAGAGAAGATACTGTTATTAAAAGACTACATAGTAAAGCAATTCCATTCATGAAAAAGAGGTTTCACTCTTTGACTGTGCCTTCCAGAGATGAGAAAACAGATTACTCAGCTGAGTCATTTCTGGTCAGATGGCTGAAGGAGATCGCCTCTGAGAATAAATTGGAGATGTGTTCAGTTGTAATTGAAGAGGGTAGGAGAGAGGCCCAGAATAATAACTTTTTCCATAATGAGGCTGAGGTTGTAGATTGTGCTCTTCAGTGCATATACGCTTGCTCTGGTACAGATAGGTGGAGTACAATGGCCTCCATTTTGTCTAAACTTCCATTTCCACGTGGTAAGCCTTCGACAAAATGCTATAATCCTGTCATTACCAACCCCCCCTCCCCCAACCTTGAGAACAAAGAAATTTCTGCTGTCTTCTTGTGATTTACTATCTTAGCAACCTGTGGTGGTTTTGCTAAGCTTCCACCTTCTCTTCTTTCTCTCTCTTCTCTCCTCTGCTAGTGTGGAGCTAAAAGTTGATTAAATATTAGTCTTAAGATTTCTTTGAAATCAGTTCTTGATACATGTAATTTAAATTTTGATTAATATTTAATGATGGATATTCCATGTATTCTCATCTATGCTTTTCTTTTTTGGGTCATGTAAGTAAAAATATGTCACAGGCTTGCATGAAATGAATAGAATTCCAAAAACTAGTTGATTCTTACTTGTGTTTGATTCAACATTTTTATTGAATTTTTGAAGTTTGATTACTTGTTGACTTTTCCCCTTATTCTCCTTTTCCTTTTTCGCCCTCTCTTTTTAGGGAGGGGTGGAAGTTGCCATTTGCCTATTTATAATTTCCGGTTCGGATAAAAACTGTTGTTAAATGCTTGGCATAGCTGGTAATTTAATAATGTCATAGTCGTATTGGTTCCATACTAGTTTGTTTCTCGTCTCACATATCTCTTTCTTTGTATTTTCAATGTCAAACTGCTTGTGACTGACATCAAATGAGTAGCTGAGTAATTGAATATTCTTATTTAACTTTTACTGAAGTCACTACTAATCTTTTTCCTTAAGAGGTTACTACTTACAGAAAAAGATAAGCAATAATTGTCCAAATTGTGGTTTAACAGATTCTGAAGCGGCAAGTCTCAAGGAAAGGTTGAGACTCACAGAAGGTCATATTGAAGCAGGAAGAATATTGGCGCTTTACCAGGTTAGGTTTTACCTTTGTATGTAGTAATCATGTATAACCCAGATTTTCTTTCTCTTAGCCCCCACAGGATACTGCTGTTTCCATCTAGGCTAAGTTCCGCAATCTAGTGTTTTCGTGATCCAAATTGTCATCAGGCATCTGTTGGATCATAATAGTACTCCCTGGAACCTCTTTTGTCATAATCATTCGTAGGAAACGTGTTCTCTCACTCTCATATGGGGTGATTGTCTGTACTCCCTCGTTGCCACAAATTGCTGCTTACAATCCTTTTTATGGTTTAGCAGCCATAATTACCCAGGCGTGGGTGCATCTTTGAATTGTTTAAAGCATATGCTAAATTGGTCTTAACTTCCACTGCTATTGCCAAACTTTAAATCACAATGGTCAATGATTCTGATGTTTTTTTTTCTTCCCAACAAATTGTGGTGCCATAAAGACGCTGGCTTTACTACTTTATATATATACATCTAGTTTCTTGGTGTATGCATTGTACGTGTATATTTTTGAAACTGTGTGTTGCACGTGGATATCAAGTGGTGTAGTATAGAGTTCTGTAAAATAATGTTCACTCTGTACCAATCCTTTCCCTTTTAGTTTCTCCTAAAAGAATGCCACTTTTTTATATTTAAAAATAATGTACCATGAAAATTCTCATTTTGTTCTCGATGAGATGACTCATAGCCACATTTTATCTAAGTCTCATTTTAGACTATAAATTTCAAATGTATTTTTGTCTTTCTGAAACTCCGTGCCGAGAATCGTAAGCCTCAATTTCTGCTTGTCCAATAGACGAATGTTAAACATATGAGAGATTATACATCAGGTTAGTTCAAGAATCATTTGGTTAATGTAAAACACAAGCTCACCTTGATTTGTCCAAAATCACTCACCAAATATTGCTATTTAATTATAAAAGCTTATTTTATTGCACTTATTAGTATGTTGTTCTAGTTACCTGCAACAGCCTTCTCTTTTCGAACTACTATTTCACAGGCATGATTTTTTTTTACACACACTTTAAATTTGCCTTTTACAGACAAATCCGTGGAAGTTGCAATATCAAATGAAGCCCTTCACATTAATTTTCCCTTAGTTATGAACCAAATAGCTGCATCTCAAGTCATCTTATAAATCTAGTCGTCCAATTGTTTAAGAAAACTTGTCAAAATGAAAAAATACTGTTTAAACACTGCAGGACATACAAAACACTGTTATGAACACTGATTTTTGCGAAGGGAAACAATGGAATATAAAAACCAGCAGGTGGACAAACATAAAAGTAAAAGTTATCCGATAAGCTTCATATGAAAAACCTCCTCGTTGTTGTTCAGAATGTCAATGATGAGGTTCACGTGACAACTGATCTGCTGTGTGCACAATAAAATTTTCATATTTATGAAGTTCCAGTTTATTTTTTTTTATCTTTAAAAGGTATTGTATTAAATATCCAGCAACCAGAAGGTGTTGTGAGGAATTTACAAGGGGTAGCAACATTATATATTGGGTAATGAGCTCAAAAAATTTATCATGACCTCAATATCAATCATCTTGACATCAACAAACAAGTGATGACGATTCTCACTTATCACATGTACTTAATTTTTTCATGTATAATTATCTAATCAAAGCATTAATTTTGTATATTGGCATTACTTTACAAACTCGAATACTGTATTATTCGTCAAATGCAAGGCACGTGGCGAGAAACTAGTAATTTTTATACAAATGGATCATGTTGTAGTTTGTAGTATTGACTACTGATTGTGGTAGTGAATCCTTTGCTTTTTGTAACAACCTGTGTAATAATAGTTTCCAACTATTGTCCTGTAATTCTCAGGTCCCAAAGCCTATCAGTTTTTTCCAGGAGGCATATTCTGATGAAAAGGGTGTAAAGCAGATAATTCGTCTCATTTTATCCAAATTTGTTCGCCGACAGCCTGGACGATCAGATAATGATTGGACAAATATGTGGATTGACTTGCAGTCTTTGCAAGAGAAAGCATTTTGCTTCATAGATCTTGAGTATGTCTTGATGGAGTTCTGCAGGGGATTGCTGAAAGCAGGAAAATTTTCACTTGCGAGGAATTATTTGAAAGGTGTGGGTTCAGTGTCGTTGGCAAATGATAAAGCAGAAAACCTTGTTATTCAAGCTGCCAGGGAATATTTCTTCTCAGCGTCAAGTCTTTCTAGTTCCGAAGTAAGTTCATTTAATCTAATACTAGCATAGGAGTGATTATGTTATCTTATGTTAAAGTTGCAAAGACCGTAGAAGTCTCTACTCGTTGATGAGTTGTCTTGCTCAAAAGCTATAACCTGCCCTCGGAACTTGCTTTTCATTCTGCCTGATGTTTCACTCTTCCCAAAGGATAATGAAACAAGTCCTGATCTGAGACTTCTCTTACTGCTGATTGTGTGTATCATGTTCTAGAGAATTAGTGAAACAAATAAATCTCTTCTAATGTTGCCACTTCGGAAAAAAAAACAGATCGCTTCTAACATTGTTCAGTTTGCTAAAAAATGTGGCAGTAGCTTTTGGTGTATTAGGAAAGCATTTTGTTTCCCTGACCAATATCAAAGAATTATTTAGAATCAACTTCTAGGGATTTGGTTATGCTAGAATCTGAAAATGTTATGGAGGTGCACTATATCCTTAGAAGTGATGTTTGGATTGAATGAAATTGATGGCACCTTTGATGGATACCTTTGCCTTTTTGTCTTTAATGAAACCTGTTTTTCCTTAATGACAACGAAGGACATGCTTGCTTGTTTTTGTCTTGTTACATGAGAGAAGGATGTTGTATTTGGTCTGCCAAACCTCAAATTTCGCACTCCCCTCCCCTGTAGAGCATTCAAAAGGTTGTTCTACTGGCTGTATTGACTTTAAGCATGCTTGTTCAGACTAGACCTTCAACTAGTCAATCAACATGCAAGGGTCTGACTTAGTACCTTATTCCTTTTTAGTATGCCCTGTTCTGGATATAAAAAAAAACAAGTGTGGCTTAGTGGTCAATGTAGCGTATATTAACCTTGGAGAACAAGGTTCAAATTCTAACAGACTAGCAGAGACAAAAAAACTAGATGATTTTTCCCATTTGACTAAGCTTTGGTGTGCAGAGTTACCTGGTAACTGTGTTGGTGGGAGGTAGCAGGTACCCGGTGATATAGTCAAGGTGCACACAAGCTGGCCAAAATATTGTTGTTGTGATAAAAAATAAAGATGCATTCTTGCTTTAGTTAAAGTGTGTCCAGAGTATGTTCCGGGAACTAATGCTTTTCACTGGTTGCACATATTCTTCGAAAGTAGTCCAATGTAAATTGAAATGACAATGTATTATGCTGCTGAATTCTGCAGATTTGGAAGGCTAAAGAATGCTTGAATATCCTTCCGACTAGCAGAAATGTGAGGGTGGAGGCTGATATAATTGATGCTGTAACTGTTAAACTTCCCAACCTTGGTGTCACCTTGTTGCCAATGCAATTCAGGCAAATTAAAGATCCGATGGAAATAGTTAAGTTGGTTGTTACAAGTCAAGGTGGAGCTTATCTGAATGTCGATGAGATTATTGAACTAGCCAAACTTCTTGGGTTAAGCTCGTACGACGACATATCAGCTGTACAAGAAGCTATTGCAAGAGAAGCTGCAATGGTTGGAGATCTCCAACTGGCTTTTGATCTATGTCTTGTTTTGGCCAAAAAAGGGCATGGTTCGGTCTGGGACTTATGTGCTGCACTGGCAAGAGGTCCTGCCCTTGAGAACATGGATATTTCTTCCAGAAAGCAGCTGTTAGGTTTTGCTTTGAGCCACTGTGATGGGGAATCAATTGCTGAGTTACTACATGCATGGAAAGATCTGGATATGCAAGATCAATGTGAATCTTTAATGGTGTTGACTGGGACAGAGCCTGAAAATGCCTTAGTTCAGGACTCAACTATGTCCTGTAAACCACCTTGTACCCCAGATAAAACAGACTTAAAGGAGTGTTCTGACCAGGAAGCACAACTTAAGCAGATTGAAAATGTACTCTTTCAGGTAGCCAAAGATGTACAGGTGGATGGTGATTGGACCATTCCGTCCATCTTGAGAGAAAATGGAAAACTATTGTCATTTGCTGCTGTGTATCTTCCATGGTTACTTGAACTGAGTCAAGAAGCAGAAAACAATAAGAAATTCAAATCCAGCTTATTTTCAGGGAATCGATATGTTAGTCTAAGAGCACAGGCAGTGATGACTATCTTGTCCTGGTTGGCAAGGAATGGTTTTTCCCCAAAGGACAGTTTGATTGCCTGTGTTGCTAAGTCCATTATGGAGTCGCCTGTCTCTGAGGAGGAAGACATCCTAGGATGCTCTTTCTTATTAAATCTTGCCGATGCCTTTTCAGGGGTGGATATAATTGAAAGAAACTTGATAACAAGAGAGAATTACAATGAAATAACCAGCATAATGAATGTTGGGATGATTTACAGTTTGTTGCATAATTGTGGAATCAAGTGTGAGGACCCTGCACAAAGGAGGGACTTGCTTCTGACAAAGTTCCAGCAGAAACATAAACTGATCTGCTCAGGTGATTTTGTTAATTTTGACCTATAGATCTATTATTGTTTACTGTAGGTGGAGAACTTTCTGTATTTTTCTTTGCATGTTCATTTTTCTTATTGCTATCCAAATGTCGTCTTCTAATTCAGATGAAAAAGAACAAATAGACCAAGCACAATCTACATTTTGGAGAGAATGGAAACTAAAGCTAGAAGAGCAAAAGCGCAATGCAGACAGTTCAAGGAGTTTAGAACAAATTCTCCCTGGTGTTGAAGCTGCTCGCTTCTTATCTGGGGACATGGACTACAGAGAGAATGTTGTTTTATCATTTATCGAGTCCATGACCCCAGAGAAGAAACACAGTGTGAAGGATGTACTGAAGTTGGCCAATACTTATAGCTTAGATTGCAACAAGGTATGCACTGTTCTTGAACAGAACCGTAAATGAGATAATGAAATTACAAGTTCTAAGATGCTAGAAAACTAAGGGGTCACATTTGGTTTTGGGTATCAGCAAAAATAGTCACAGTATAAAAACCTGTATTAGGTTCTTCAATGTCTGGTTACCATTTTCATTTTCTATATAGATAATACTTAAATAACTTATACGATAATTTCTGTATTGCTTTATACCGAATACAGGATGGAATAACTAATACTTGGATTAACTAAACTGGGATAAACCATATAAAAAGGCAAATACCTTGATGTTATTGTACTCATTTTCTCCAGACCACACCGTTCTTCTTCAGAGAAAAACATATTTCTGGAAAAAAGAACCAAAATGAAAAGGAAAATTGTGCTAAACTTTAGCTTAATCAACAGCTACCACATGCTAAAGTTGATTAAGCTAAAGTTGGATTATTTGATCTGACAATCAAAATACTCCATTCTTGGTTATCCAATGACATGGTTAGTTTCAGTGTTTCACTGCAGACAGATACATTGCCACTTCACTTTCTTTCTTATTCACCGTACTTTTTGCTGATCTATTTTTTTATAAAGATCTTAAAATGTAATTCATTACCCTTTTATTTTTAGCCATTTTTTTCAGAATTAAAATTAATTAAAAGTCTTTTTATAGAATAATTTGTTTTACAGGACAACATTATACAATAGGATATATGGAATATGGGAATTCTAGACCACTGGTGTTGATTGTCACTCCTGGTGCAATGCAGAATTCTCTTAACCATAAATGAAGAAAAAAGTCCTACAGAAGTACAAGGGTTAAATAGAAAACCAAATATTATACAATATTAAATCAAACACAAGTTTTAAGTTAAACATCATATAGGTTATTTTTTTTAAAAAGTCAGCCATCGTATATCCAACTTTCAATACAATAAACCTAACACTCGATAAAAGCTCCACATTATAAACCCTGCTTTACTAATCCCTGCATTATTAATCCCTTGTATTACAAATTCCGTATAACTTACTGTTTCTCCCACTGCTCCTCTCTTATTTAGGTGCTGCTGCATTATCTGAGATCTATCTTTGTTTCTGACGCTTGGAGCACTGATGATGTTAGAAATGAAGTGTCAAATCACAGAGAAGAACTACTTGCTTGTGCTGCAGAAACAATAAAATGTATTTCCTCGTCGATCTACCCTGCAGTTGATGGACATGATAAGCAGAGGCTTTCTCTAATATATGGCCTGCTCTCTGACTGCTACTTGCAGCAAGATGAACAAAAGGATCCAATGCATCCTCATTCTATTCATATTACTCGTTTTTCCAAGATTGCTGAAGAAGAATGTTGCAGGGTGTCCTGTATCGAGGATCTGAACTTCAAAAATGTTGCTGGAATTCAAGATTTGAACTTGGATTGCTTCAACAGTGAAATTTCTGCTCACATCAATGAAAACAATGTTGAGGCATTGGCAAACCTGGTCAAGAACCTTCTTTCCGTTCGTGATGGTCCTGTGCCTGATGGTCTCTTGTCTTGGCAGTATGTATATAAACATCATGTTTTAAGTTTGTTGACAAAGTTGGAAGCTAGAGCTGAACAGGGGGTCGATATTCAAAGCTCTGAAAGTCTTCATTGCTTAATCAGTGAGATTGAGCAGACTTACAATACCTGCTGCAAATACTTAAAATTTGTCCCAAATCCTGCTCGTCTGGACATTCTGAAACGATTCTTGGCCATCATACTACCTGCTGAAGGATCTTTCAAGTCTCAGCCCTGTGGCTCAGGTTGGCAGGTGTGCCTTGCCATGCTTGTGGATACTTGGCTCAGAATGTTGAATGACATGCATGAAGTTGCACTCCTTGAGAATTCGGAAGAAAGATTCTACTTAGAATGTATAATGATGTGTCTGAAAGTTTTTGCACGTCTAGTTGCTGGGGAAAAAGTCTCATCTAGTCAGGGGTGGGCTACAGTTATTGGCTATGTAGGCTATGTTCTTGTTGGTGATGTTGCTGCTGAAATCTTCAATTTCTGCAGAGCGATGGTTTATGCTGGTTGTGGCTTTGGAGCCGTTGCAGTTGTATATGATGAAGTCATGGCTCACTTCCCACATGAAGCTGGATCGCTGACGGACTTTAAAAAAGAAGCTGCCAGCATCCAGAATCTTCGAAATCTCTATCTTAGTATCTTGAAGACCATCTTGCAGGAGTTGACTGACGAATCCTGTGAGCATCAGTGTCTACACTATTACTTGTCATCTTTAAGTAAATTAGACGGTGACTTGGATAATCTGCAGAGTGTTAGACAGGCGGTTTGGGAGAGATTGGAAGAGTTCTCTGAGAACTTTCAGCTCCCCAACCATGTTCGAGTTTACATACTGGAGCTTATGCAACTTATTGCAGCTACTGATAAAAGCAGCAAAAGATTTTCGTCCAAGCTACAGGTGGAAGTTCATTCTTGGGAAGGTTGGGAGAATTTGCATAATGCAACTGCGAACTGCGAGAACACTGTCACTGATGGGATTTCAAATAAGATAGATACATCTAATAAGTTCACAAATACCTTGATTGCTCTAAAATCTACACAGCTGGTCTCCACTATTTCGCCCAACATAGAGATCACCCCCAAAGATCTTTCTACTGTGGAATCTACTGTCTCTTGCTTCCTTGGAGTATCTAAATATGCTGAATCTGAATCCCATGTTGATGCATTATTAGCTATGCTCCGAGAATGGGAGGGGCACTTTAGTAAGGAAGAAATTGAAAAGGATTCTGGTGAGGTATCTGATGGTGGAAACAGTTGGGGTAATGATGATTGGGATGAGGGATGGGAAAGCTTCCAAGAACCTATTAAAGAAGAACCAAAGAAGGGTGCTAAACTTTCAGTTCATCCTCTTCATGTCTGTTGGATGGAGATATTCAGAAAACTACTAACTATATCCCAGTACAACAAAATGTTGAAATTGCTAGACAAATCAGTGGCAAAGCCAGGCGAAGTATTACTAGACGAAGAGAATGCTCAAGGTTTGAGCCAGATTACAGTTGAAATAGATTGCTTTTTAGCCCTTAAGTTGATGCTCTTGTTGCCATACGAAGTAATCCAGTTGCAGTGCTTGGAATTTGTCGAGCAGAAGCTGAAACAAGAAGGCATATCTGACAAAATCGGCGTGGATCTTGAGTTTTTACTTCTCGTTTTATCTTCTGGAGTCATATCAACTATCATCACCAAACCTTCATATGGTACCACATTCTCTTATATTTGCTTTATGGTGGGGAACTTCTCTCGACAGTGCCAAGAGTCCCAGTTATCAAGTTCTGGACGTGGTGAATCTGCAGAAAGTGAGAGTATTTCAAAAGATTATATTGATCTTTTCCCAAGACTGATCTTTCCCTGTTTTGTGTCGGAGCTTGTGAGGTCAGGGCAGCAGGTTTTAGCAGGATTTCTTGTTACCAAGCTCATGCATACAAATCCTTCTCTTAGCTTAATCAACATAGCAGGTGCTTGTCTCACAAAGTATCTGGAGAGGCAAATACAAATACTACATGACAGCAACCCCTCCTTTAGGGATGGGGTGGGATCGTCTGAACCATTGGTAAATACGACATCCAGTTTGATGGATAGGATGCAAAACCTGATCCAATCCTCACTATCGTCGCTTTCACATGATCATAGATGATTATAACATTCGAGTTTTCCCTTTTGTTTTTGTTCATATGCCAGTCATTGTTCTTTGAAATCTTTGTACAAACTTTGTAGCCAGAACATTTTAGCAATTTTGCTGGAGCGTAAATGGTGATATATTCAAAAAGGAATGATATTTGTATACCAAAACTCAAGCAACTTAAACTATTGTACTTGCATCCCTTTGTACATAAATATTTGGACAATGGATCTAGTTTCAGAACAAAGGTTATCTGCAGATTGATGTCTTTAGTTTGTCGTTTCTCTACTCAGTTTATTAAAAATTTGAGTTGTCAAACAGGTAATGACGCAATGAACTAGGATCGTTTAGTAAGGTGTATAAGAATAGTGTTGGATATGGTGTATTAGTAATGCTTATATTAGTTAATGTTGAGATTATTTCTTATGCAGTGTATGATTTGGTGTATTAAAAAATAACATGAGTTGCATAGTTTCTATTTTAAAAAGTACAAAATTTCTTTTCAGAATGAGACTTCAGAGAAGTGTCAATTCCCATCCTTTTCTTCTTCTTCAGATACAAAGGACAAAATAAGTAGAAGCATCTTTCAAAGAACAAAAAGGCACTTTTAGTACTTAGTAAGTAGCTATTTTTTTACTTGGATGACTAAATAATTGCCGAAATGAGAAGTCCACAGCCTATTGTTTACTTGTTAAAGTTAGTAACACCATATATATGTTTTATTTATAAAAAGAAAATAAAATAATATTTTATTTAAAAGATAATGCACAATTCTTGAGAACTGGTTGATGAAAGAAAAAAATAAATTCACTCAACGGGATGAAGTTGTTAAGAGTCCTGATGTCTCAAGTTTAAATATTAATAGAGATAAAAGTATTAGGCCATTCTTCCTATTTGTCTTAGTCTTGGTGATCGAAGTTACTGATACTTAGGGAGGCATAAAGTTAGTCGAAATGCAAAAAAATGACTCAAACACTATGATCATTAAAATAAACATCAGACGAACGTATAATATCAATCATAAAACAATTTTGTTTATTCTTTAAATTTTGTTTCCTGTTTAATCCAACATAGACCAAATACACTCCTAAATTCTCGCCAAGTTTAGAGGTGTTTTCAACACTTCTATAGATTTTTTATTAAGAGTCTTATCCTCTTATAGGAATTTGAGATCACGTATAATATCATATAACATATCTAGTGTTTTTAAAACTATCAATAATTAAAAGACGAAAACAAATAATTTGCGCCAAATTAGTGTTGTCAATACTTGTATATGAAATAAAATGAGAGGACAACTTGACAAGTACAAGTTGCAAGCAACGTATATATTATACTTCAAGGTACACCAAATTGGACAGTGACAAAAAATCCAGCACATCAAAAAGAAACAAAAAGGTATACAAACTGAACCAAGTTAATCTCATCCATTTTCTCAAGTCTCTTCACCCCCCACCCCACCCCCAAAACACTGATGGAGAAGTTGCCACCTGAACTTTTTCTCAGAATTTTCTGTCTCTTGGATTACCGTAATCTTGCAACTGCACAATTGGGTTAGTTTTTTTTTTACTATTTATTCTTATGATTCAGTTATCATATAACAATTTTGCAGTTTGTATGAAGGATGTTTTGTTCTTTTAACACTTGGGTATTTTTCCAATTATGCATTTGTTGACTGAAATGATCTGAATTTCGACTGAATTTAGCATTAAGATTGGATCTCTCTCTGTTTTGACGAGAAAAGTCAAAGTTTCATTCTTTTCTCCATGCAAATTAGTGAATGATTGAGAATTATGCAGACTGCAGTTCTTGACGATTTCGAAATGAAATTGGCATTAAAAGATTGGATCTCTGTCAAAGTTTTGTTTTTTTTTCATGCAAATGAGTGATTTGTTTCCAAGAATTAGGGAATTATTGTATTTTGGTTTGATTGATGTTTTTTTTTGTTTGAAAGTTTGCAGAAGATGGAAAATGTTGGGCTCAGATAACAGTTTATGGTGTGATCTGTTTATAGAGAGATGGGGATCAGATCAAGCCACTTTTTATGCCCCTGTTGATTCCAAATCATGGAAACATGTCTATATGGTTCAAGATCGTTGTGATCGCAATGGATTGTAAGTTTTTATACATGTTTTTAGTTTTTGCATTAGAAAAATAGTACTCGGAAACAACCTCTCTATCTCTAAGGTGACGATATTGGGTATGTTGTTGTATTAGAAACATAGTGCTCTGAAATAACCTCTCTACCTCGAGGTAGGGGTAAGGTCTGTGCATGCTCTACCTTCTGTAGACTCTACTTTGTGGGACTACACCGGGTATAAACATAGTACTAACATTTTATATGGATGTTTATGTTTCTTCAGGGGATTGAAAATTATAAGAGAAGGAGATGACTACTATCTTATTCACCAGGGTGAAATTCAGAGACATTTAGGTTCAAGAAAATCGAAAATCGAAGATTTATGTGATTCATCAGCTAACTATAGAGATGATAGAGAGGAGGTACCAAGTTTAAGCATCTTGGACAAGATACTTTTCTTCATTGGGGACTTGGAATCTGCTTCTGTCCAGGCTAAACGAAGCCGATTGGTGTAAAGAATTTTTCTTTTTTGAATAACAGTAGTATCCTGATCAGTTTACGTGCACCTCAATTATTTTGGATGACTCCGCTCCGCTCACCAAAGCTTAGGCAAATGTGAAGAAATTAGCTTAACATTTTTTTGTTTGTATCTTGTTGAAATTGTTAGTTTTATGTAACAATAAATGTTTCAATATATTTCCATGTTTTTGTATGCAATATGATGTATTCATTTAATCTTTCAACGTGATTTTAAACCCCAACTTACTCTGTATCCAAATAGTTGTGTGTAATGGTAATGTTTTTCTTTGTTTTGTATGAATTTGAACTTGTGAATGCTATTATATGAAGTTCAACCTAGATTTTGTTCTACAATAGCTTTGAGGTTATTCCAGTTTAGTTATAAATTAATGTCTTTATTAATATATGCATGAGAGCAAGATTTAGATGCTGCAGCAATGAGTCTGGAAAATGTACCTTACTAGCGTGCATCAATCTCTCATATAAGTACTATATATCTTTCTACCTATTATTCTCAGAGATGGGAGTCCAGACGTGAAGATTATAGGTTATGGATTTAAGTTATTGAGTTCTAAATTAATAATTGTTTGTATTTTTTAGGACAAATATTGGGTTTGGACTAAAACTATTGAATTTGGCTGAACCCATCAGATATATTCTAGTAGTTCCTTTTCCCTGTCAACGGTAAGCCAAGTGGGGAAAACGAGTTATGTTAATGTACCAATTATCATCGCAGGATACCCTGTTCACATATATTCAAGTGGAATCAACGTCTATCCAAAGTGTATGCAATGTCTACGCTGAGATTTGAACCTCGATTTCCCGTGATTTTGGATCAACCTAGGTGTTACCTAACTACATGTCTTCTTTTGGCCAAGAAAAGCTAAAGGGGACGAAAATAATTAAAATAAAAAAAAAACGAAACAAACTCATTTCTGCCATTTGCGTGACATCTCAATCACCAATGAACTTCCCAAGAATTGCATCTTTGCTAGAAAAGAATTGACTTGTGCATTTTCACTATTACATTGGGAGATAAATTGTCAAAAAGATCAAAACTATGACATAAATATAAGCCTCCGTCAACAATTGAACCAAGGCCAAGAAAAACAGGGGGGGAATCAGAGTAACTAATAACCTATCCCAGCAGCACGAAAATAGTGGAAAACGTTGATCGTCTTCTACCAACAACTACCAGGGAATGATAATAACACCACTAGCTCATCTGCCTCTTCCTTATCTGCAAGGCAGGAACAGCTCCATTTTTTAATCCCATGGTCATTGCTCTTCAAATATTGTAAGCTCAACTAATATTAAACCCGGATGGCTGATTATGGTAATAAATAGACGTTCCCAAACAAATTTCCAGAGGATATTTGACTGCTCACCTTGATTAACTCAATCAAGGTGCATTCAATGGATCAGCCTCAGTATCCCTTTCCTTCATTGCTGTCCAATCTTCTGCTTCTGCAATCAGTAATATTGAGTCAGTATACTTCACCAAGATACATAGAGCAAAAGAAAAGATGACACCACAAGTAATCATAATCAAGTAGATTGGTTCATGTTAGAGCAGTGATCTGGAGAATTCGATACATACTTGGCTTGTCTGCAATGGCTGCAAGCCGTCTTTGCAAAATGGATGCAACAAAGAGGAAAATTGAGCACATGCCAAACATCACAGTGATGGGGAAAGCGTTGACCTACAAATTGACAAAAAAAATCATCCATAATCAGAACTCGATGAGAAACATGAATTATATGTTGCAGCAGAATAATTAGTTGGGTAATTAAATGTAAGAAAAGAAACATGTGCACCACAGTTACTTAGAGCAAAAGAATAGTAACATACATTGTAAAGTACAATGCAGACGAAGAGGTTGAGGGGAATCCTGAAGAAGTTCATTATGGTGCTCCTTGCTTCCTCGGGAATGTATTGAGACCTCATCTTCATGATGGATGGCCAGAAGATGCCAACACAAGACTCGAAGGTACAGAAGCCAAGAAGCTGGATACTTCCAGCAAAGGACATGCCTCCCCCTTTCACATTTGAAGGAGGTACCAAGAACTGGTCCAATGAAAGATATTAAAGAACTGCCAAACCACTAGGCATAAAATTCCAAAAGTAAAGGAACTTCCTACTTACAGTTGTCAGAATGGGCAGCATGAGAGATGCAGAGGATACAACAAAAACAATCTGCATGTAGCTCTCAACTTTAGGTGAGTTCTTCGCCATAAGGCGAGCTGCAAATGAGCTTCCCAACATTGAAGCCAACATGAAAGTTGCAAAAATAAAACCATGCGGAATGTCTTCATCATTTGGGCTGAGGGCAGGAGTCCAGAGAAACACAAATGTATACATGGAACCTTCAAATAGAGATTGTATAGCACCGAGTAATGCAATCTTCTCATCTGTCACAAAACCCATCCAAAAATAAGGACAGTGTAGAAGTAAATGAAACAAACAAAACAAAGAATGAGTGCTGACACAGTGCAAGATACAGCTTGAATAAGAAAAACTTTTTTCAACCAAACATCAATTTGAGATATCAAACAGATATATCACAAATAATTTAGTATCAGGAAACAGAACAAGAGCCAAGTCGCCAAAGCTGCAACCTACGCCTTCTCTAGCAACCCAATCTAATTTGGAGCTCTAAATCATAATAGATAACCTGGTGAAGAAACATTGTGTGCCTGTAAACTTGAATATACCAGAATGTAATTAATCGGATAATTGTCCAAAACCACTTTCCTATGCTCCTCCCAGAGTCTAGAAGTCCTCATCCTATGAATCTCTAAATTCTAACGGATATATTGGGAGAACATTGGAAATCTACATCCATGTTGAATCTTATCGGCAGGGAATCACTGTATCAACAGCACATGGGTCAAAAATTCTCACGAAATAAGACATAATGGGTCGCATATCCAGCTATACCTGAAGCAATGGCCACAGCTGCACCCTTGAATTGAGTTAGCAAGTCTTTGCTCTCTGATGGGTCTCCATAGTTCTCCGACCATGATGATAATATGACTGCCATTCCAATGGCAAGAAAGCAGGCAGCAGCATCAAAAGGAGACACAGGGCCGAGATTTAATGAATCAACAAGAAAATTTCCAAACAATCCAGCAATAATTGCAACAAGACCATTTCCGACAAATATTGCCTTGGAGAAAGTAAGTGAAAGCCATTGGGACTCAAAACCCCTCTGCATGAAGAAAGCAAGTACTACATTAAATATTCTGAAAAATATATAATATTAATGATATGCCAAAAACAAAGAGCAGATAATTGATATGCTCTTTCAAAGGGTTGTTGTGTGTATCTCAAGGACAACAATAGCAGGATAGAACATTCCATAAAGATGTACTACTTCTCCAGTTGATAGTAAGCTTGATAATAAGGATATGCACCTTAAAGTGTTCTGCTACAAGCCATGACTCAAATGATGAAAACAGTAGAGATGTAGCAATGCCACCCAAAATACGTCCAACCATCAGAATCTTGTACTGAGGGGAATGCTTGGTGATGCAACTCAGTATGTAAGTGATACAGTAAGTTACACATGCCCTCTTCCGACCCCTGAAATTTAAAATGCAAGGAAGATCATGTAGCTAGAAACTTTTGGGTATTAAAAGATAATTCGACACACAAATTCTGAGATCGTACTGTTTGTCGGCAAGAGATCCAACAATTGTGCCGAACAGCATGGAAGATCCAAATCCAGCAATGAATAGCTGTCCAATATCCCCCTTGCCAAAGCCATATGTGCTGTAAAGGTAGTATACATATGGACCCTGTAGCCAATCACCAGCTATTGCCACACAACACAAACATTAGACACAAATCACCACCTTTCACACAGGATGAAATTAAACCACACAACTTAAGTTACGTGGTACACCAACAAACAAGAATATCATTGGCCAAAACTCGAAAAATATCTTAAATTGTCCCCTTTGCTTCTGCTTTTCAGAAATGAATCTGAAACAGAGCAATACTTTTATTCTTTATATCACACACGATAAAAGCAGCAGAGCAATCACATCATAAAAGCTGGAAGTATCACCATTTATTGCTCATCTATACAATTAAAATAAAACTGCTAAATGGCAAATGATTCCAACATAAGTTCATCAAGAAATGAATACAATGCCTCTTTTGCTTTATAGTTGGGTCCATGATCATTCTAGCCTTAACAATCCATGGGCAATGAAGATAAATAGTTTCTGAAGTATGATTAACAAGGAAGCATTGAATAAAATGCTCGCGCGGATAGATCTAAAGAATATTAAGCAAATTGAGCTACATATCGAAACTTGGAAGCTGATTCAGCATTCAGATTAACAAAAAAAAATTATAATCGCAAGCCACAGAGAGCAGAACCATTCAGATTCCATTTTATCCCACAACTTAACCACTTCTACACAGCAAACTCATAATCCCCAATTAACCAAACTAAACGACATAACGAGCCTCAGATCCAAAATCCCACACACAAATAACCAGATCGAGCACGTAAATACAAAAATTCAAAATGCGAAAAAATGCAGAGTTGAATCAATTAACGGATAATTAAAAAAAAACAGATCTGAAAAGCGAAAATTAAACAAAAAACAGAATATACCCATCATAAGAGAGTAAACAAGAATGTAATTGTTTTTGAATGAATTGAAAGCCTGAGAAGTTGTGATTCGATCTTTGTTGCTCTTCCCACCCAGCTCAAGAACTGCCACAACAGCAGCCATGGCCCCAAACAACACATAGTAGAACAACTCCATTGCTCCTCCTCTCTCTCTCTCTCTCTCTTCTCTACTGCCACTCAGATATTCTTCTTCTTCGTACAAATGGGTGTGTTTGTTCGTTAATATATATACTGAAGCAACGTATACGCGGTTTCTTCTGCGCTGTAATCCTCTAAAGACATGTTACTTTTACTGTGACGATTTATCAGATGTAATCTCAGCCTTTCATTTTAGACTAATTGACACGTGGCGATTTTGTATTGTGTGATATCTGTCGGTGGTTATGTACCCAACTTCATAGTGTCCTTATTGCTCCCATCTAAACAAAAAAAAGAAAAGGATAATTGAAAAACTTTTTATCAATTTTTATATTATATAATTGCCCTTCAAAATAATTACTCCCTCCGTCTCACTTTTATGGTCAAGAATAAGTGATACATGTTTGAATGACCGTAAATCATTTCATTAGGAATAAAGTTGAATTGCTACAAAATATAAAAATGTGTCATTTTTTTTTAAACTTACTAAAAAGGGTAGTCAGTCATATAAACTAGGACAGAGAGATTAGTAAATATGCCAAGTAGGATATGTGTGTTTATTTCTTTAATTTTATACAAATTTAAATATTTATTTGTACACACCCAAGTAAAAGACATATTTATGTATTATGCCAATATATATATATATATATATATATATTATTCTCTCTAATCCATATTAAGTGAATTTGTGAGGCAATACACATTTATTAACAAAAAAAAAGACATAAAATTGAATATCATTTTACACTTTTTTGCTCCTTTAATTATTGTCAGACTATTTTTGAAATAAAAATAATTTAAAGTAAGATTATAAATATGAGCAATTAACTCTTTTGAATTTATCATCTAAAAATATAAATGACGGACAAAAACAAAACAGAGCTCAAATATTTATTTTAAATTTTGAATAATTCACTTATTTTAAACTATAAATTATGAAAAACCTCAAATTCCATTTAATATTAGAATAGAGGGAATAACAAGCATTTATAAATACTTTTGGTCAAATGATCAAAGGTGTTAAAAGTATTTTTTGTTCATTTCAATTTCAATATTATACAAAGGGGATCTTTGTCATGTTATTATTGTCTACTCCTTCCATCTCATTTTAATAGTCAATTTAATTTAAATAAAAAAATCACTTTAGAATCTAAAAAATGTACATATTTCAGAGAAAATAATTAATCTGTTTCATTTATTAAATAAAAATAATTTTGTAATTTTGTTTTTATTTAAGTGTGAAATGAGTTAAAGAGATAATTTTGCCTTTTAATTTTTCATTTGAAGCCCGGCTAAATTTGAATTCTCCGGAAAGTTCCACGATCGAAGGTAAAACGCTTTTTAACAAAGGTGATTTTGTATCCAAAGGTGACTCAAATCTGAGATCTCTAATTAAAGATGAAAGAATACTTATCATTTTACCACAAATCCTCATTATTAAGTTAAAAGAAACTGTTAAAATGAGACTAGGGTAAGAAGTACCAAATTTATTTATTTCGTTTCGCTTTCAGTAGCACTATTTAATATCACATGGGTTTTCTCATGAACTTTGAATTTTTTGTTTCCCACTGCTAAATTCCATTGTCGATAACGTGTGTGTTTTCCTTTATTTATTTATTTTGGTAATGTCCATAACTGGTAAACCGACAGCACATAAGAAATCACTATTTTTCCTAAGGTAAAGTCACAGTCTAGCCAAAAATAAATAAATAATAGGGAAACTAGCTTAAAATGCTTAAGAATTATCGAAAAGTAAAGTAATTATATAGTATTAAAATGGAATAAAATAATTTGTATTGTTAGCTCAATGAGTTATTGAAAATATAGCAATTATGCTATTTGTTTGTTTTTGGAACAAAAAATAGCATTATTATTATTATTAGTATTAGGTCGAGTAAATGTGTTGTCTCTCCACTAATGAACCTCACATGAGATGCTGATTAACAATAAACAGTAATAGTAGAATTTCGAAAAGATAGTGTATAGGTAGTAGATTTTATCTTTATCTTAAAAAATAAAGAAATTATTTTCTATAGATTTCTATTCGAGAAAATAACAGAAATAAATCAAGATAAAAGAGACTATGTAAAGCTGGACACATAATACGAAAAAAAGGGTGCAACAATCATGACTACTTATGAGTTATGGGTGATCGTCATGGAGGAGATGTGCGTGCATTTTCTGCTTATGGGTGGATTTTATATAATTGATTAATTGTGTTATATTCTTTGACTATTAATTTGAGCTAATTTACTAATTGTGTTATATTATATTGTCGTGATTGCCTTTTTCTTTAACTTGAATTTTCAACTTAGCAAAAGAATTATTATTTATGTTAATTTACATTTTGATGTGGAGTCATTCGAAGAGAGGGGCATATCTGCTCTACTTAATTAACGATAAAGAGTTTTTTTTGTAATAAAAGAGTAAATGAGGGATATAATTACATTATTTTCAATAGTTGAAGGACATTTTAGTGATGTTATGTATCAATAGTAATACTCCCTTCATTCTTATTTATGTATCATTTTTACTAAAAATATATGGTCTTTAATATTTATCATTCACAAAATCAATAAATAAATAACACTATTCTTCCTATTTTACCCTTGAAAGTTATTAGCCTTGAAAATATAAATTTGACTAACATAGGAAACTAAATGATCAATTATATTCATATTCATTGATCAATTTAATTAATCAAAATAAATTAATTTATGTCCCTTCATTGAAAATTTGACTTCAAAAAATACTCCTTTCATTTCAAATTAATTGAATTGTTGAGGTGTTTCACACCTTTTAAGAAAAAAAGATTAAAACATAAATTAGGCATAACTTTCTATTTTTACCCTTATTAATTATTGTCAAATTTGTGATTATAATAATTAAACATTAATTAATAATTAATTCCAATACTAACTAATGAAGGGTAAAATTGAAAGAACATTCTAAAAGTAATTTTGAAAATTGAACAATTCAGTTAATTTGAAAAATGAAAAATATCTCAACAATTCAATTAATTTGAAATGGAAGGAGTCCTAAATAAGGATACAATGATAAACTTATGTAATTTCTTAAAGGACGTAAAATCTAAAATGGTGATATATAAATAGAAACGGAGTGCGTCGTAATCAACAGTGTCACAGTATGGCGTGATTAGTTTTCAGTCGCCATATTAATTAATGGTCTGGCTTGTTGAAAGTCCCCGATTAAATGAATGAAGAAACATAAACCTAATTTAGTGAGTTCTATTTAATTACTTAAAGCAAATTAACCGACAACACGCAATTGTCATTAATTAATCTCAAAACATGGGCTAGCTAGTACACAAATGACTTGTTACTTAAATGGACCTAACTATTCTAGCTAAAATTTAAAATTCTGAAAGGTGAATATTGTTGAAAATAAGATGCATGTCACATTTTCGACAATATATTTTTGGTAGAGGATTCGATTTATTTTTTATTAAAAATAAAATAAAATTCAAATAGTCCATATTACATGATTCTTAGCTTACACAGACCTCTAAAGAAATCATTCATCTCTAAAAAATAATGTGTTTTTATTAAAAAAAAACAAAAAACAATTCAGTAGTCTTGATTTAATATGATATCTTGATTAGGTAAAAATTTACTTTATCTAAATAGGAGTAAATTTGAAGAAAAATAATAATTAATATCTTCTTGATTATGTGAAAAATTACTTATCTAAATGAGAGTAAATTTGAAGAAATATAAAAATTAATACTTTCTTAATTATATAGAATTTCACTTATCTAAATTATCCTTAATTAAAATTGTATTTATTTAATAGTAATTTTTTGGTTACCTGGAAATTCACTTAAAATTGTCATATAACATGGACCAGAGAGTATATATCTTATACTCCATCTATTCATTTTGAATTAGTATAAGTGTTTTATCACAATATTTTAGTAACTAATATATAGTCTTATGTTTTGTGAAATAATTTGGGGAATAAGTAAGTTAATGTATAGGCGTAATCATAATTTTCTTCTTAAATCCCTTCTTGATATGTTAAGGGTTAAGGCGAAAAAATACACCTAAATTATTTTGATTTTTTTAGTTTTATACATTAACTATTGAGAGTGTGAGTTTCCTAACTGAGCCACACAATAGTTAGCGAAACACAACTACATGACACTTTATGTGGAAATATAATTCCATCGAAAAATCTTAAATAAATCAGTATTAGTTTAAAAGTTAAGGTAAAAGAATAAAACTATCATTGTATAAAATTATTTATTTCAATTGATATCTTCGACTTGAAAGGAAAGAGTTTAGAATTTTAAAGAAGACAATTAAAAATAAATATAAAAAAATTAATGTGTCACCATGTATATAAAGTTGTTATATATGCTATATGATGTTACGCAATCTGTATTAAAACAATTCTAATGACAACAAAACTTTGCAGAGTAAAATTTAAATCATGTTGTCGAGAACATAAATTAATAATTGTAAAATAGATCAGAATCTGTAACAACTGTATGAAATAAAAAGGAAAGAAAATCGAGCCCACTGAATGCACAGTGTACCCTTAAGTAAATCATTCTCCTATAATATCCAAGGTTGAATGAAATATATCCTCTCAGGATATATAGAAAGATTCTATCCACCAGTGTATTAAAGTACACGAATATTTAATTGTGCAGAAGAAGAAGAAGTTCAGAAATTTCGTAAGTGAAAAGTTTGAGGAATCACATGTATTTATATCCAAGAAGCACTATTTCCGAAAGTTTACAACCTTTCAAAAACTACATGACCGTTCATGAAAGTTTGCAACCTTCCAGAACAATCATACCTATTCCTGAAAGTTACAACTTTTCAGAATAGTCATTTCCAACGATGGAAAATTCAAATAAAATGGGAAAGACGTTTCAAAGCCAAAGCCAAAGTTGTAGCCGAAGCCGACCGAGCGACGACTGCGTGAGGAGGTCCCTCTTTCCAACCCTTTTAACAACTAGTAGAAATGTTGAACTTTTTTTCCCCACCAACAATGATGAAGAAATGCTTTATCTTAGTAAAGAATAAGAGAACCTTTCGAAATCCTCTTTTCATCTTCCCTTCATTCCCCATTAATTTTTACTATGTACCCAACAAATGAACAAACGCCGAGAAACATTTCTAGACAAACATTTAATCAGTGACTGAATGTGTTTTGCTAACTATTGGGTGATAGCTTAGATAGAAAACTCAAACTCTCAATAATACAAATATGAAATCAATAAAATGAAATAGTTTAACTGTATTTTTTATTCTTTAACTCTGAGGGTCGTTTAGTTGAATCTCATAAGTAATAGATTATTCTATTATGTATATGAGATAACTTATCACATTACTAAAATAGAAATATCTCATAATAATCTAATAACTCTAATCAAACACAAAAATAAAATAATCATATAATATTTCACACTAGCTAAGGACTCCTTAAAATAAAGGGAGGAATACTTTAGTCAAAACCTGCATAGGTAGCACATGATGAGTGCCTTGCACGAACAGCACTTGTCAACTACGATGTCCAATGATACTCGATCTCAACTCTCATCATCTTAAAGTTAGGCTATTTCTATTCCTAGGAAGTAGTTATGCAAAACTCTCCTCCTTTACTCCGGGACCCTACTTAATGACTATTGTCTTTATCCTAATACTTTTTCCCCGTTTTTTATTTAGTTATTATTATTTTAGATTTCATTGTTTCTTAAGAAACTTTAGGTAAGTTTATCATTATGTTTTTATTTGGTGTTCTCTTGAAAAAATTTCAATTAATAAATATAAATTAATTTACTTTGATTAATGAACAATCGCAAATAAGAACAAAGGAAATACTATTTTTTTGTATATTGATAATTATATTAAATCAATAAATTCAAGAGATTTACTCTCCGTCTTATATTAATTATTCACTTTTTCATACATTCTTTTTTAAAAATAATCATAAATAAAAAGAATAGTACTCCGTCGGTTCCTATTTAGTTGTCCATTTTTGACTTGGCTCACCTATTAAGAAAAATAATAATTGATATAATAAATTTACCATTTTACCCTATTAATTGATAGAATTTCAAATTCAATTTACTCATTAAAGAGGTTCTACCTTTTTCAAAAACATTAACTTTCTAAATAAATTGATGGTATAATAGGTAAAAAGATATTATATTTTCTTAATTTGTCAAAATTAGACAAATAAAAAGGAACAAGTAAAAGATCAAAATTGGACAAGTAAATAAAGACACCTGAGGAAGTACTCTATAATTCCCTGTAATACACTTATTTTGTGCATTATTCATCACTCTATAATTCCCTGTAATATTTTGTGCATTATTCATCAATACCAAGGATGTCTCAAGTTAATGAAACATGCATGCACAGATCATTTATACAAAAGTGGGTTTATATTAATGGAGATGTATAGGCCTATAGAGCATATGAATAGGCACCATTGAAATATAATTTATCATTGCACTTGTAATCTATTCTTCTAATTTAAATCTTCTAAAAATCTTTCATCAATAGTTGAATTTGTCATTGCATTTATAAAATCTTTCAAACTGATATTTCAACGTGAAAATTGCTTGGATCCTGTATAATAATGAAACATTTCCCACCTATTTTTTCGATAATAAGAATGATATTTTTTGGAGCATAATCAATTACTTGGGTAATTATTCCTATAATAAAGGCTTTTGGGCCTGAAAAGCTGGTTCTGCACTCCTTGATGATGATGAGACACAATGAGTTGGGCTCATATAACATGTAATGATGTGGAATTTGATTGTTGGCCCAACCCAAATGCTCCTTGAACTTGTGATCCTTACGTGTTCCTAGGAAAACCTTTAAGGTCAAAAGTTAAAAACTTGTTAAATATGAAATTTTGTCCATGATACAAACGGGGTCAAAAGTCCAAAACTCCACAACCTTCAAGACTATTTCTGTAAATCAATCATTTTCAAGTAATTAAAGAGCAAAACTCTATGACTGAAAAAGAGACGAAGATCAAAGAGGATACACATGAAGGTGTCAAATTGATGAGTTGAGTTGAATTTGAATAGATCAAAATGGATTGAGATAATAAATGGATTGGTCAATGGTACGTCAAAAAACTATTTGGGCTAAAATAGATGGAACTAAAAAGAGCTGAAGAGCGTAACCCAAGTACCCAACCCATTCAATTATATTTGAAACTATGTTAATAAAGATAGGGAAGTGTTGTTATATACAATTTCACTTCAGCTCCTACACAATATTTCAACTTCTTTTAAAGAAAATGTACTCTTATATTCTTAGAAAGCTCATATTTATTTATTTATTTTGGTTTTCCACCTGGTGTTTGGTACCCACATTGGAGGCCAACTAAATTTGGATTCGCGCTGGAAGTCCCACACTGGGGTAAAGCGTTCCCTAACAAAGGCGACTTCGTACTCATGAGACTCAAACCCAAAACATCTGGTTAAGGATGAACGAGTATTTGTCAATGCTTACGTACCTTTCATTTTTATCAATCAAAAGGAAAAGATAAATACCAGCTAAAAACCTTTTCATAAATAATCATTATGAATATGAATAGATTTATGGTGAGTGAGTGAGTGAAAATAAAATGCGTAATTTACTTCGAAATTATGATTGTTCAATAAAATGACAAAGATGAAAATATATTAAAAGAAGCATTTATTTCTTTTCTTAAAAAAAAACAAGCTTTAAACTTGTGAATTTATCTATCCAATCCTCTTTCTAATCTTCATTTTATAATAAGTGTATGTATGTGTACTTCTACATTTTGGTCCAATATAGTTTGGTGTTTCGTAAAATCAAGAAGACCTTAATTTTTTAATTTTATTTAAATAAAAAAAATCTTAAATCATTAAAGAACTACTTCTTTTCTTTTAGAAGTGAATAATTTGATGTGCACTAGCTAAAAACACCAGAGTACTGCTTCATGAACCTTTCGATCCATTTTACTTATCGTGCTTACTAAAAATAAATAATTTAAAATAGTTATCATCTTGAAAAATCAAGGTATTATTAATTATTTATTTTCCATCTTTTATTTATCTTGGTCATAAATATGGAAACATATTAATGTGGTGCAAATGAGAGAAGCATTTGCTCAGTTCATATATACTAAAAACATAGATGTTCATTTTTACTTTTATAGTTTGAAATCAGATTTATCACTTTAGTTCCTACCTTATTGATAACTATAGTCTCTCAATGCATTTCTCAAAGTATTGAATTAATTATATTTAAAAAGTGATATAGTAAAATTGACATTCTATTTATTGCTCCTTAAACAATGTGTCAAGTCAATATTTGACAAATAAAAATAGATGAAGATAATAGAGTATTAAATTGGGAAAAGTAATAAATAAGAATAATTTAGTAAAATTATTGTTTAATTAATATTTTATTAAAGAGTGCAAAACAAAAACATGATAAGTATCTATTAACTAGTTAACATATCCGCGCTTCGCACGGTCATAAGAAAATTGAAAATTATTAAGCTTTCTATTTTATGAAAATAAAAATACTTATAAACAACATACATTTGGATATTCATTCAAAAATGTGAACAATAACAAAGATCTAAGAAATATTAACGTATATAAAACTCAAATTAAACTACATCAAGGAAAGCTACCTAAAGATAAATGGTAATACTTTTTTTTTAGCAGTACTTTGAACTCTTGTGGTCAAGATCATTAGCCTCCTCAAGGACTTTTAGGTAGCCTCCTCAAGGACATTTTCATATCACCTATATAATTTGAATAGAAGAAAATAACCTTTTAGATTAATTATGTGTAAAAATGAAGATTTTTGGTAAGAAAAAAAATTGTATAGGGCTAGAAAACCATCTCTCCTGCTATAAGAAGTTTTTTGTTACTCTCTAATAATATTCTTTGATATTTAATATTAAAGAGAAATGTGTAACTAAACGCGTAATGTGATGTTCATCAACTCTACCGAGGGGAACTTCACAAACTGAGAAAAAGTTCATACTACGATGTTTTGTTGGCAATAAAAGAGCACAACTATGACTTATGAGGACATGAATATTATCCCAATGACCCACCTTCCAACATCAAATATAAGATAAAACTTTTTATTGATAGTGAAAAGTACTATAAAATTTCCCTCAAGGTACCTATATATACAAGTCACCCATACATGCTATTAAAACTTAGTGTCATATGAAAAATCAATGTTCTGCTCATGGATCATATAATCAAACTAACCTTTGAAAGATAATGTAGACAACATTTTACCCCATAATTAAGTATTCTTTGAAAAAGATCGGATAATACATAATGCGGTTTTTAAAAACTAACAAGAAAAAAGAACTCAAATTTGTGTTTGCCTCAACGAACTATGTTGTTTTGAACTGAACTTATCATTTGCTCGAATCCTCAGTCTTGTGAAGATCAATACAATGACTTTGTGCTCATTTTCGATCTTTGATGCTTTGTGTCGAAGTGGCGACCGCCATTGTCTCTTCAAATAGAAATAAAAATGAAATTCTTCCTTGGACACTTGTCAAAGAATTATACTAACTATATAAATTTATTTTACAAATATAAGTATCCCAAAAATGTTAGTACTGATAAACATGCAAGAATCATCATCAAGAACTTATAAAAAATATCAAGTTCTAGAAACGAAATGCTTTTCGAGTTTCATACAAAACTTTCTACCTTCTACATTATTCAGCAAAGCTATGCGCCTCACCTTTTACGATTTAACTCTTCCCCGTTGAAACCATTCAAGATACAACATTAACAGAATTGTATTCACAAGGCTACAAAAGTGTGCCAATATGAATATATATATATATACACATATTAGGACGCATACAAGATACAACATTTTTTTTTGCCTTTTTTTGTGTATGCATGTCTTGTGCTGCAATGTGGATATCTATATATTTGAGAAGGCGCCTCTGGAATACGGAAACGGCTGGTATAAAGGCCATTATTTACTGCCAGACGTGGAGCAACAATTCAGCAAAATGGTGCAAACCTTATTTATTGTTTTCTGCTATTTTATTTAAGTAAGAGAATAAAGAATTAGATGAGAAAAACGGGGGAAAAAAGAGAAATCTAATTGTTGGCCATTGGAGGGTGCCACGTCAGCTTTTACTTTTTCCAGCTTTATATATATATATAGATTCCACCAATTCTCAAATACTTTCTTCATTTATTAAAAAGATATATAGTTTTTCTTCAATTTATTCACATTAGTAAATTAAGAAAATTATATATATTTTTACTAATTTTAATTCTTATTATTAAGTAACCATTTCTTAAAATGAATTAGAGAATTAATATAGTTAATTTTAAAATTTCTACTATACCTTACATATTATAATTGAAGTAGTAAACTCACTGATCATATAAATCGTTTGGGATGCCAAATTCAATTTGTGACTTTTTACGCATCATAATAAATAGAAGCAAGATCATCTCCAATTCAATTCTATTTTACTCTTCATTCTCTATATTTCGAGAATAAAACAGAGGATCGGCTCTTCAACCACCGTCCATTTCACTCTTTATTCTCCACTTATAGAGAGGTGAATACTGAATAGTAGTTCTCCAAATTTGAAGAACTACTATTCACACTCTTTATTTTACTTTTTGATTATTTTATTATTATTTATATTATTTTCTAATGAACACATTATTTTTCAATTCTTTGAGTTTCTAATTTGGCCATCTTTTTTGCTGTTTTGTTTGGGTCTGGGAACTGGAAATGGACCAGTTCTATTAATTTTTGTTTTTTATGTTATTTTTCATTTATCAATAAAATGGCCTCATGGACTTTTGGTTACAAAAAAGAGACAGAAAGAAAGACAACTATATTATGAAATAAGAAAATAAGAATGAAATAGAAATAATATTATAATATTGAGAAAAGAGTGAAAATATTTCTTTTTAGAGAGTAAAATAGAGAATTGAATTGGAGTTGATTGTCTGAAAAAATAAAAAAATTATATTTAAAGAGTAAAATAGAAGGTAGGACTGGAGATATCTTAGTTTTTTAATAAAAATAAAAATAAAAATAAAAATAAAATATTGAAGTAGTACCCTCCCCTTGCACTAATTTAATATCACTTTATTCCACTTGACCAAGTCAATCACTGTTTTTTTTTCTTAAAAAAAATTCCCAAGTGCATGCGGTTCCCTTTCTTTAGTCAACATATGCTCAAGCAATGGTATTTTATTTTATTTTAATTAAAATTGTAAAGTTTATTTCACTACTTCCAAGTGATCTTAACCGACTTTTATGTCATTCAAGTAATAATTAACATTGAGTTATGATGAGATTAGTTATGTTGTGATAAGTTATTATCGAGATAAGTTATGCTGAGATTAGTTTTTATTGCTTGTTTGATTTGTCATATTCAAACTAATATTCATTGTATAATTTTTAAGAATAAGTTGTTTGCTTACAAAAGAGAAAATGGCCAAAAGCCCCTCCAATCTATAGCCGGATTTTCAACTACACACTCATACTTTACGGAGGTTCTATTACGAGTCCGAAATCTAAATAAGCCACAAAAAGATAAAAATGACCAAAATAAGTCACTATTCTATTAAGTAACTAAACTAGGCTTAGTGGAAGAAAAAATTTCGTTTTATGCAATATTCCAAACGTTTTCCGTTGGTCTCATAACGTGTATATTTTAATAAATAACGGAACTATTTTTTACATTTTGTAAAGTGGACATTTTTCTTACACTTTATAAAGTGGAAGAAAAAAATATGTTTTACAAAGAGGAATATTTTTCAAGTATTGTTATAGGAGAACGTTGGTGACTAGTCTTAGGCTCCTTCCTAACATAGATTTCAAGTATTGTTAACTTGATGTGATCTATGTAGTCATTTTGAACCCTCAAAAAGTCGGTCAACGATTCGTCATTATAGATAATCCACTCTCCAAAATTTACTTGTCCTTGTGATAAAAATGAAGTGGGATATTTTAAGACTATAATCAAATTATAATCAGTACTATTTATATTCATTCTTTTATAAATTGATGAAAGAAATTTATGATATCGGACATTAATTTAATATTTTGCATTGTATTTGGGATGATACTTATAATAAATGGTATTTCCGTCATGTATAATTTCACCATCCCAATAAATCGAAACTCTAACTTTTGGTTCAGAAGATATCTTTTTGTGATTGAAATGAAGAAAAATAGAAGACTAAAGATGTTGAAGGGCAATGTTTGAACGTCCTTAAATAGAGTTTGGAGGAGTTTTCAAAATAAAATAAAAACATAATGTAATAATTTTTTCCATTTTTATGATATGTCAAATCAACATAATTGTATGACAAACACTGCAAAAGCTTTATAAAGAGGTACAATTTAATGCAAAACATGAAAAATATTCCTCTTTATAAAACATAATATTTTCTTCCACTTTATAAAGTGTAAGAAAAACTTCCACTTTACAAAGTGTAAAAAATAGTTCTGTTATATATTAAAATATACACGTTATGAGACTAACGAAAAACGTTTGGAATATTGCATAAGACATAATTTTTTCTTCCACTAAGCCTATTTTAGTTACTTACTAGAATAGTGATTTATTTTGGTCACTTTTATTTTTTTGTGGCTTATTTAGGTTCCGAACTCTTCTATTACCCTCCTGAATTTTATAAAACTGGAATTATTACCTCCCTAATTGCTTACCTGGCAAAGTGAGTGTATTTCACTCTCTCTAAGAAAGTGAGCAGCCAAAGCAATATTAAAATTTTATTTTAAATATATTATTTCGTAAATATATGTATTTTTATTTATTATTATTTTAAAATTTAATTGTTTTCTTCTCCATGGTAGCATATGCCAAATCTCTCCATCTTTATCATCCCAAAATCACTGCGCCATCACCACCATCTCCATCGGATTCATTATTGTAAATTTCTAACAACTCTCATGTCAAAATTTTGTAAAAAACAATCTAATTCACCATCTCTAATCACAAAAAATAATTTGGAAAATCAATCTGGATTCAAATGCAGTTGAACCCTAAAAAAGAAAAAATATTTTTTACATAGATCCTAATCCCTCATGTATTTTTAGTTTGTTTTCTAGATTCTTGACAAGCAATTACCTTCTCTTGATTATAAAAAAACTCCATCACATAGACTTATAAAATTGTGGCAATACCCACAAACATTAATCGGAGTCTCTTCACCTGATTTAACTTCTTTTTTTCTTTGATGGTAGGATTAAATTAGACTCATAGTGATCTTGTTGGCGGTGTGAATATTCTCTTTTTCGAGCTTTATTCTTTGAAAGAAATGGTGGGGAGCTCTTTGAGTAGGTGGAGGAGCTAATGGTAAAGGCGGAGAAATAACAAAGGCATAGGTGGAGATGATGGTGGCAGCGAAATTCTCAGAATATGCCGGCGACGGCGACATATCCTTCCAGAGAAGACAAAAGAGAACCCCTAATTTAACTCCCAGTATTTGCTCCAAATCAAAGTTCTCACAAAATAAATAGGGCTAAAAATGAATGAAGAGTTGAAGAAGAAAGAGAAAAAAACGTCTTTTAAAAAAGATAAAAAAATAAAATACACGTGTCAAGCGCGTGTGTTTCACCACAAGACACAAATCTGATTATGACGTTTTAAGGGGCTACTTATTTCATTTTAAAATAACTCAGGAGGGTAATAGGACCCCCATGAAGTATGAGTGTGTAGTTGGAAATCCGGCTATAGATTGGGGGGGGGGGGGGTTGACTATTTTCTCTTTACAAAAATACTCTACCTTATTTAGCTTCTTCTTTTTTTTACATTTTCTTTGCAAACTTTAATTATTCATTCTTTAAAATAAAATTTTCATCTTATTTAACTTACATATTTTGTGTGTGCATTTTCATGATTGTGCCATATATTTTAAAAATTAAACTTTCATCTTATTTAGCTTTAAAATGAAATGTACATTCAATTTAGCTTAAAATAATATTTTCATCTTATTTAGCTTAAAAATAAAACTTTCATCTTATTTAGCTTAAAAATAAAACTTTCATTTTGAGTTTATTAAAGTTATCTACATTTTAGTTAGAGAGAAAATATTTTTTTAAGTGAGTAATAAACTATTTAATGAAAAATGTGTAATTTAGTAGTGGAGTGAACATCTTAAGAGAAATTAAAATATAAATAAACATAATAATTACGCAAATAAATTCAACTTATAATATATTCATAAATAAAAATTGTATTTATAAAATGTAAATTTTTAATAGAAAAATATATTTATCATAAAAACAACGAATAATTAAGATTGTGAATGTTATTATAAATGTTGTTAAAAATTATGTTAATATGTATGAATGTAAAAGTGGTGTATAAAAAAGAGTTTAAGGGGGGTATTTTTGTTAATTTACACCCATTATCCCAGGATAACTTATCTGGGGATTACTATACCACCCCTAGTGAGGGATAACTTATCCAAGGACTAATTGTTAATCCTGGGATAAGTTATCCCTACCTTTGCAACCAAACAATGAATTAAAGGTCACTAAAAAGTTATCTCGAGATTAATTCCTCTTATCCATCACACCAAACGACCCCTCAGGTTAGAAGAATGTTTATGATAATTGTTGGTGTTTTCCCTTTTTTTTTAAGAATGGGCAGCAAAAAGGATTAATTGAAATATTTTCAATGGATTGAAATGACTTTCAATAGTTTTTAACTAAGCATTGGACTTTAAATAGTCAATATAAAAAACATAATTGACATAATTTGAAATTTAAAATAACCTAAATATCTCAACAGTTCAAACAACCTAACTAAATTTCAAAATTCAAATTCATTTTAATTTAAACAACTTATTTTTCTAAAAACTACTGCAACAATTAAAAACAAGCTTCAACACTCCTCCTTTATTTTAGTTAATGCAATTGAAAAAATGTTCACCCTCAATTTCTGCTTTTGTAGTTGATGTTGAATTCATTCATTATTTTTTCAACTTGCAATTTTTTTTTTCCTTTTTGATTTTGTGCTTCAAAAACACATTTCATGACAATGTCTTGTATAAAAGTCTTTTCTTAAAGTGTTTTTATTTGGACAATTATAAAATTTGCTAATTGTTGTTGTAAGTATTTTCTTTTTCCATCACAACAACACATATGTCATAGATTATAAAATATAATTTCATTTTCAAGAAAAAAGGTGGAAGAGAGAGGAAGTGGGGGCAGGGGGAGTGGAGAAGTGAGTGTAGAGAGTAAATGACAAGCTTTTTATTTATATTTAATTTACTATGAAACCCAAAATCATATCAATCATATGAGTCCATATTAAGTAATTTTCAATTATTTTAACGAAGAACAACCTAAAGAGTTCTTAAACTATAAGATTTGGTACAATATCCCTTTATTCATCTTATGAGAGTGGACCATTTGAAATAAAGATATTTTTTAGTCAAACAAATTGACCTTAAAGATATTTGAGAACCAAACGGTGAACGGAGGATAATATTATATCAATTTAAATCATCAAAGTGATTTTAAATCCTTTTTCGCTTTTAATATTATGAAGAGAAACCATATGGCAATCACCTCCATATAAAATTAAATTAGATTGAATGATCATTGTAGTATATTGTACTCTAGTCACTGGTGGCAAATATTTTTTTTAAAATATTTTCCCTCTAGGTAGTATGTGCGGCCTTGTTGGAATTTTAGATCCTAATCCAATATTGACTTAATAGGCATCATGCAAATACATATGTTGTGTGAAAGCAGTAAAGTTGGAAAATCCTTTGTTCAATTAGGGAAAAAATTGTACAATTAAGATTATAGTATTGAGGAAAATTCTTTCTTTAGAGGCACAGTTGGAATATAATTAAGGAAGATTCTATATGACTTTTGCATGTCGTTTTCCAATTTCAACTTCTTTTTAGCAAGACTTTGGCACTGTCATTTGTGAGTTGTTCTTTTAACTTATAATCTAAATAGTTTTAATAGGAGATTAACTTCTTCCCACTAACAGTGTATAAGAAAATTACACCATCATTTTATTTTTAGAAATATTTATTTCTTTTAATTTAATTATTAAAATTGACGGTGTAATTTTTAATGTTGTTTTCAATTTCAACTTTTTTAAGCATGACTTTTGCACTGTCATTTGTGACTTGTCCTTTTAACTTATAATCTAAATAGTTTTAATAGATGGTCGTTGGACAAATGTTTTTAGCCATTATAGGGCAAGTTCCTTTAATCCGCTGTTTAAATTTTCAACGAGTTTCAATTCCGTCAAATATTACTTGACTTATATTAATCTGGCATACATCTTAAGAAAGTTTCAACTAAAAGTTTATTTTACAAAATTTACATTATTAGTGATGTTTTGTAACTCTAAGTTTGACTATTACTACTTTATATAGTAGTTTATTTCATTCTAAAGTTATTTAAAGAACTATCTCAGATGGTCACTCAACAATGGATACTTATCTTTGAAATTCACTCAACTATAGATAATTTTCTTAGAAAATCACTCAACCATGGATATTTTTTTTTTAAAAAAAAGCCGCTCAATTTTATTTTACAACACAAAAGTCACTTAACTAAGGATAATTTTCTTAGAAAGTCACTCAACTATTGTTATTTCACCTAGAAAGGCATTGGATCAATTTAAATAATTTTTTAATTAAATTTTATTGAAATAAACATTTTATTTAAAAACAAACTTTCAAAAAATAAAAAGGTACCCTTTAAGTATTTATTAAGTAACAAGCAATTCTCTGCTCTAGTTTGGATTGGCTTAAAAGTTGGTCAAACCTACTTTTAAGTCAGTTTTTTACTTCTAAAAGTATTTAGCGAATATAAAAAATAATTTAAAATAAGTCAAAAATGACTTAAAATAAGTTACGAAGTGTTTGACAAGGTAAAAAATGACATAAAATAAGTTTAAAATGACTTAAAATAATTCAGAAACCAAAAGTAGGTCTCCCCTACTTTTTATCTTTTGACTTAAAAGTCATTTCAGTTTAACTTTTTATTTTTGACTTAAGAGCTACTTTTTTTAAGTCAATTCCGCTTCCATTTTTATTTTCATTTTCAAATTATTTATCTTAAAAAGGTACCCATTTTATTTTCCCAAGGAGCAGTAATTAAAGTAGAAGCAGCAATAAAATGGCCATAAAATGATGGGAAAACGGAGACAATAAAAAATTAACAAGATAGATGAAATATGTATTTAGACAAACGAATTTTGCGGTGTCGAAACACTTTTTAAATTAATAGATATTAATTTATTGATTAAATAATATCTCTATAAAATAAAAAAATATTTCATGATCCCACCTATATTAATTTAATGAGGTTTTACTACATGAGAAGTTTCTATTTTAAAAAATCAAATAGAAAAAAATAGATCAGCTGGTGTGCACCTTGATGAACTTATCGGATATTTGTTATCTTTTATCAATATATATTGAATAATTTTATAGAAATAGTTGATACCTTTTTATTTCTTAAAAAATATTGGCTTAAAAAAAAAATAGTTCAACAAAATTTAATGAAAAATTATTTGTATTAATTGAGTAATTTTCTAGGTGAAATAACAATAGTTGAGTGACTTTCTAGATGAAATATTAATAGTTGAGTGACTTTTGGGTTACAAAATAAAGGGTGTGTTTGTTATGAAGGAAAATGTTTTCCATGAAAAATGTTTTCCTAGAAAATAAGTAGATTTTTAACTTATTTTCTCATGTTTGGTTGGTGAGTAGAAAATATTTTCCGAAAAAGACTTTAGTGTTTGATTTATGAATGAAAAATATTTTTGAAAAAATATCTTTTAATTTTACCATAGAATAGCAAATGATTTTTGAATTGATATTGAAAATATTTTTAAAAAAATAAACTTGCTTTTTTTTTTGGAGGGAGGGTGGGGTGGGGCTGGCGTGAGAGGTGGGGTTGGGGTTGGGGATGAGATGGGGTAAAAAATAAAAAATTGAATATTTTTAAAAAAAATAAACTAAATATTTTTTGAAAGGGGGGGGGGGGGCGCGAGTTGGGATGGGGTGGGGTGAAAAAATAAAAATTTGAAATTGGAATATTTTTTAAAAACAAACTTTAAATTTTATAATTTTTTTTTGGGGAGGGGGGGGGGTCTGGGATGGGGTGGGGGTGAAAAATTAAAATTTGAAATTGAAAGTATTTTTAAAAAACAAACTTTAATTTTTTTTTGTGGGTTAGGGGGCTGGTAGGGGGCGGGGATAGGGGGAGGGGTGAAAATAAAAAATTGAAATTAAAAATATTTTTTAAAAACAAACTTTAATATTTTTTGGAGGGGGTGGGTGGGGTGGGTGGGGGTGGTCTAGTAGGGGTGGGGTGAAAATAAAAATTTTAAATTGGATTTTTAAAAACAAACTTTAAAATTATTTTTTTGGCAAGGGGGGTGGGGGGGATCGTAGGGGAGCAGGGGTGGGGGGGATCGTAGGGGAGCGGGGGTAGGGGTGGGGTGAAAATAAAATGTTGAAATTAGAAATATTTTTTTAAAACAAACTTTAAATTTATTTATTTTTTGGCGGGAGGGGGGTGGTAAGGGGCTGGCGGGAGGGTGGGGGTTGGGGTGAGAATGGGGTAAAAAAATAAAAAAATTGAAGTTGAAAAATTCAATAGTTTTTTTTTTTTTCAACAAAACAATTGTAATTTGAAGTTGGAGGAAAGTTTTTGAAAATGTTTTCCTTAATTTTTGAAGGGAAGTCATTTTCCTTAAATTTGAGAAAAATGAGTTGATTTGGAAAATATTTTACCCAACCAAACATGAGAAAATTGAAAAATATTTTTCGAAAAATGTTTTCCTCCATACCAAACAAACCCAAAGTTTAAAGACTTTCTAAGAAAAATATTATAATGACCCGATTGGTCATTTTCGGAAAGTTTCATGAATTTATCATTTTACCCCTCTCGATATTGACCCCAAGTTGTTTCTTAATGAGTTTTGAAAGGTTGGTTTAGAACTTTGAGTTTAAAGTTGAGAAATTTTCTAAGTTTTGAGTTTGAAAGGCTAATATTGTGAAGAAAGTGATTTTCGGTGTCTCTTGGAGTTTCGAGTGTCAGAATGGAATTCCATCTCAGTCTTGAAATGTGGAATCTAATTTGTGAGAGTTGTCGGGTTTATATTTGAACTCTTTTTGAGGATTTGAGATCCTAAGTTGAAAAATTATGAAAATTTAGTCTTTGGGTTGACTTTAGTCAATATTCAGGGTTCAGATGTTCAGATTGAAATTCTGAGAGTTTCATTGGATTCAAAGATGCATGTTTTAGGGCTAGGTGTGTTGGTTGATTCTTGAGAGGTCCCGAGCTTGTTTTGGCCTCTTTTGGCGTTGGTTAGTTTCATGTGGCTTTCACAGATGTCAGGTCATGGAGGCCTCAAATTTGTGTTTCGATGGTTCCATTGAGTCTGAAACATCGAGTATAATTGATTTGCTTACGTGATTTGTGTGTACAGGGTTTCGAATGAATTTCAAGGGTCCTTTCGATGATCTTGTATTTGGCTGATGTTTCTGGTGCTGCAGTCCTCGCGTTTATCGAAGGCCTTCGCTTTAGCAAAAGTCTGCTCGCAAAAGCGAGACTGGCCTTTTGGGCGGGGTTTGCTTAAGCGGACCAACGCTCGCTTTAGCTATGGTCGCTTAAGTGGAAGTTGGTTTGCAAAAGTGAGACCCCTAGTTTTTGCGGTGTTCGCTTAAGCCAACTCATGGCCGCAAAAGTGGCACCAGAGCGGGGTTTTGACATGTAATTTTGGTGTTTAAGTCTTATTTTTCATTTTTTAGCTTGGTAAATTCTTGGAAGCGGTTTTTGAAGAGATTTCGTGTGCTAAATTATTTGGGTAATCTTTTGTGACCCTAAAACTTCATTTCCCTTTGATTATTTATGAATTTTAACATCAAAATTTGGGATTTTAGTTGGCAAATGACAAGGTTTTTCAAGAACTCAAGTTCTAAACCAAAATGGAGATTGTGAACTGATTTTAAGTCTTTTTTTTCAAAATGATTTTCACTAATAAGTTCTTAAGGTCTTTAACATTTTCAAGTATTGGGTTTCGAATTCAAACCTCATTTTCAAAATTGAATTTTTCATTGACCCATATTTCAAGTATATGAGTTGGATATTTTTGTTTCCGAAAGTTTATTGTAAATACTTGATTGATATAGATTGTGTGGCCTTGGACATTGGTCCAAAGGGGAAAACTCGAGTTTTGGGATGACTAGTTGGTTGAGTTAAGACAAGTGATCTCCTAAACTTTTTATTCTAGTAAAATTCATGTATTCTCTTCCTTGTGTGTGTTAGGAATACTTATGAGAATGTGGTGAACAATTAATTGTTCCACTTCATAAATCTTAATGAATAAAATATGATTGAAATGAAAAGGCTATGTACTTATCATAATGCTTGTGAATTGCCTTGTTGTGATCCTTATTGATTGATTGATGAAATGATTTGATAGCATTATTGTGGACTTGAATTGTTGTCTGTTTCTTATGGTGTGAACTTGCGTATGTGCATTGATTGTTGTACACCATGGTGGGACATGTGATATAAAATCGATGGAAACTGATTCCGGGTAGTTATATAAAGTCGATGAGAAATAGTTCTAATTAGTGAAATGATTTAAAGCCGATGGAAAATAGTTTTGGCTAGTGAAATAATATAAAGCCAGTGAGAAATTATTCCGGCTAGTGAAATGATATAAAGTCGATGGAAAATGATTTCGCTAGTGATTTGATATAAAGTTGATGAAAAATAATTTCGGATAGTGATATTGTGCCGAAGGAAAATAGTTTCAGTAAGAGATTGATTATTGTGATTTGTTGCATTTTGATGCTAATGTTTGTGTTACTTGTTAACTATGATTGATGCACTTGTTACGTGTGATTGATGTACTTGACATTGAGATTGACCTACTTGATCGATACATGTTGGTTGTTGAATTGTGACTATTGGACTATGATTATTGAGTCTGGTGAGCTGTGTATTGTAGAACTGTTGGGCTGGGCTGATTACTGTGTAGGTTGTAGTTTAAGGAGGTTCGATTGGGATGAAATGAGTATTTGTTTTCTAGTTAGGTTGCTTTGTTTATTAGATTGCTCGTAAGGTACTTCTTGTTGTTGAGCACTTGTTGTTGGTACTCACTCTTTGCTTCTACACTTGTGTAGGTTTCGAGTCTGGTATCGTGTGATTCCTCTTTCTCTCTCATCTCCGAGGTTTGTCAAAGAACTGTTAAGAGGTAGTTGCTTGTCATTCTGGCGGCCCCTCCAATTCTTCTTTTATGCTTTGTTATATTTAAGAAACAAAGATTTGAGACTTGTACTTATTTATTAACTCCACACTTATGTATTAGTACTTGTACACGTGACAACCAGATTTTGGGTGTTAATAAAATGAATATGTTTTTCTGCTTTTATCTTGTTCTTGTCTTATCTTTTCGTATTTCTTTCGTTTCGTTGAGTTAAGCCTGACTTGTCTTGACGGGAATAGACAAGTGTCATCACGTCTATTTTTAGATTGTGACAACTATACATAGTAGAGTGACTTTCTAAGAAAATTATTTATAGTTGAGTGACTATCTGAAATATTATCTCAAAGATATTATGAAAAATAAATAATAAAACTCTCTTTATTTTGTTAAAATAAACAACTAAACTAAAATATTTATTTATAGTATAAATAAAAATATATTGGGGAAAAATAAGTTATACACGTGGTTACATGTAGAGTGGACTTGTGGCCCTATAATGAAGTCCGCTGATAACGTGGTGCAGAGGATCGAGCAGAATTATTCATAAAGGTTTCATAGATCGAAGGTTCCAAAACAATATAGTTCCTTGGCAGATAGTTTGATTTGACACGAAGTTTAAAAGAAAAAAATTAAAATTTGTGGTCTCAAATGAATGATAGAAATTTGTGCGGCTATAAATCATTTCATTAAGGGTAGAATGAACATTTAAAAGTTAAATTGTTACTTAATATAGAAATGTATCATGACTAACTAAAAAAGAAAGTAAGTCATATAAATTGAGAAAGAGTAAGTATAATTTTTGAATTCCAAATTCAAATCTCACGTACTATATTTGAGGTTCCAAGTTAAATTTCGAATACTATATTTTTATTTTTCAAATATTTTCCAAAGGATTTAATCAAAATCCTAAATCCTCCTCTATTGGCTAAGAAACATGAATGAACTTATACCAACTTCCCGTTCCATCAAATATCCTTTTGGCCACGGGACGAAACCAATTGGTAAATCATAATTAAGGAAAGTGACATTAAAGTCAAACAAAAATTTATTACATTGCGTATTTTATTCTCCCTTCGTCTCAATTTATGTGACACATTTCATATTTTGAGTGTTAAATTAGCTTATTTTTTATCGTAAAATTTTCGTATATCTTTTAAACATTTTGAATTGTTATTTATTGTAACTTATAATATTTTTTACGTAGTTTATAAATAAATAAATTTCAGATAAAAAAAAGTGAAGATTTCATGCGCAAATTTTCAATTAAACTTATATTGTTTGACTTTCAAAAAATGAAAAATATCACATGAAACATATAAAGTAATAAAGTATGATCATGACGTAGAAAAATAACTCGTTATGAGAAAGTAGATCACATTGATGATTTGATTTCTGATCTAATTGTGGTTGAAAAGTACACTTCTATCCACTTTTACTCAGTTTACTTGTACATCGTACTACAATTATTAAAGTAATTGTCATTTTTATTTTTTCAATTTCATAATCAAGACAAAAACTTAATTATTATACTCTCTTCGTCCTATTTTATGTGGTAATATTTGATCGGACACGAAGTTTAATAAATAAATGAAGACTTTGAAATGTTTATCAAATTGCCCTTTAAAAAATAGACTCATTTTTCTCTCTCCTCATAAATGTATTGGAGTACTATTTTTAATATTAAGTAGGACCAACAAGGGTAAAAGAGGAATTGTACCTTTAAATACTTATCATATAAGGAAATGTGACATTCTTTTTAGGACTGACCAAAAAGGAAATGGTGCCACATAAAAAGGAATGGAGGGAGTAATATTTTTCATTTCCCACCAAGTGTTCGGTATTTATATTTGAATTTGACTAAATTCGAATTCGCGCCGAAAAGTCTCACATTGGTGGTAAAAATGTTGTAACAAATGTGATTTCATACCCAAGGAGACTCAAACCCAATACCTCTTTGGTTAAGAATAAAGGAGTATTTACTGCTCCACCACAACCCTTGTTGGTTACTATAATATTTTTCAATGCATGTTTAAAGCATTGAATTTATCGGAAAAGATTAACTTTACATAATGTACTCTGTTGTCTACCAATTATAAAATCAAAAGTTAAAAGTCATAAGTAAAGGATATCCTACTTTTAACTCATTTTAAAACTTTTTTGGCCTAAAAGTGAGTGTTTAAAAATATTTTTTAATCTTTTCAAACACCTCTAAAAAAAATTAAAAAAATATTTTAAAGTAAAAAATGTTGGAGAAGAAGGAAGCTGGCGATTGGAACATGTCAAAGGAACAGGTCCAACGAAGCTGACTGACGTGTCTACAACAAGTGTTGATGAAGAAGGAAGCTGACGATTGAAACATGTCAAAGGAACAGGTCCAACGAAGCTGACTGACGAGTTTACAACACTGCTGTAGAATTAGAGTCGCACTAGGATTAGACTACTTATATTATTTAGGATTATATTACGATTAGGATTCGACTATGACTAGAATTATATTATGACTAGGATTAGATTATTTATAATTGTTTTATTATTATAGTAGTAATAGGTATTGTAGTAGGACTCTAAATATATTTAACTTAGGACACTACAATTCTCTCCCTATATAAGGAGGTTGTAACTCAACACTATTTTTATCAATACAATCCTTGATTTCTCTAATCCTAGACTTGAGATTTCTACGTGGTATCAGAGCATAAAAGCTCTTCCACTCTCTGAGTATTGATTAAAAAAAACCACACGTTAAATTGCAATGACTACTTCTATCAACAGTATGTCGACCTCCTCACTTCACCAACTCATTGCCCCTTGCTCCATTAAACTTAAGCCAACAAACTACCTCATATGGAGGAAACAAATATCCCAATTGATTCAAGTGATGAAACTAACATATCTCATCTATGAACCAAATAAAACTAGTTGTTCCACTGGACAAACTACTAGGGAAGTTGTAGCGGTTGAGAAGGATGCAAAAGATATTGACACCATTGATGATTGGAAGGAGAAAGATGTGTTGCTAAGGAGTTGAATCTCAGACACCTTGACCGAAGAAAGCATGTACCTAATTGTGGGTTGCTCAACTGCCAAGGAGATGTGGGAATGCTTGGAAAAAGCTTATATTCAAGCAACAAAAGTAATTAATTTTGCTAGAGGTTTAGGTCTCAAATACAAGACCTTTAGGATTGTCATATTAGGTAAGGCATCATATCCCACCCTTAATCAATTTATTAATGCTCTCACGAGTTTTGATATAAGGGAAGAGGAAGAAAATGTGTCACAACAAAACCATAACATGGTATTATCTGCCCAAAAAGGCAGGGGAAGAGGAAATAACAACATCAACTCCAGAGAAACAGGTTTCAAGCCTGCTGGATAGGAAACAGGTTCTTAGAACAGTTAATATGGACTAGATTCTCTGAACAATAAAAGTTTCCAAAGTGAAAATAAGGAGAAAAATAGTATTGAGTCATGTCAAATATGTGTAGGAATAATCATACTACTCTTAAGTGTTTTAAATGGTGGAACTACTCGTATCAATCTGCAGATGAATGATCACAAGCAATGATTAGACATCACTTTCATACCGAATCATTGACAAAATAAGTTTTTTTTGCTGGGTAACCAATTTTTTTTTTTGCTGGGTATTCAATGTTTTTGTTGGGTATTCGAGCAAGCTAGGAGTAAATGTTCCTCTACTCACTAGCTTGAGGGGAAGTGTTGAAGAAGAAGGAAGCTGACGATTGGAACATGTCAAAGGAACATGTCCACCGAAGCTGACTGACGTGTCTACAACAAGTGTTGATGAAGAAGGAAGCTGACGATTGGAACATGTCCAACGAAGCTGACTGACGAGTTTACAACACTGCTGTAGAATTAGAATCGCAATAGAATTAGACTACTTATATTAATTAGGATTATATTACTATTAGGATTAGATTACGATTAGGACTACAATTATACTATGATTAGAATTAGATTATTTATAATTATTTTATTATTATAGTAGTAATAAGTATTGTAGTATGACTCTAAGTATAGTTAACTTAGGACTCTACAATTCTCTCCCTATATAAGGAGGTTGTAACTCAACATTATTTTCATCAATACAATCCTTAATTTCTCTAATCCTAGACAGGAGATTTCTAAAAAAAGAAACACCTAAAGATAAGCTAATTCAAATGGACACTTAATATAACATATGGGAAATGTCAAATTGTGTGAAGAACGTCAAAAATGTTAGACCATGGATAGACTTAATTTGGACTAGTACATCACAATGAAATAAAAAAAACACATTAAGAGAATAAATTAGTTGGACTTTATGATCTAATTGAGACTATGAAAGCCATTGGCATAATTAGAGAAAGATATTTGATTGGAAATTAAAGAAAGAAAACAATTCGTATAAAACAAATTAACCAGTCACTATTGTTGACATTATAAGCATGTTGGTTTATTTTTTGTACCATATAATAGAGAATAGTTGTATAGTCAAAATTGGTAGACATTATTAGCTTCTTTTGTTGACATTTATCATTGCATCCCCACAAAAACAAAATGACAAATTTCTTATACCTAATTTATAATCAATATTTAATTTCCAAATTATTTAAAAAAACGTTATACTAAACATTTTCCATGCTCAAATATGACTTGATCAAAGAAATTTTTTAAGTTGACAATTGATTTTAATATCATACATTTTAGACTCGATTCTAATATCAAATAGATTTTCTTTTTATCTTATTTTCTTTTAAAATTTGAGTGAAGTACTATGGAAAACAGTGTTTCAAATTTCTAGTCCAAAATGGAGTAACTTTTAAAAAACAATATTAAATGGTATTCTTTTCGATTTGAATGGAAAAAAGAAAATGATGTTCCTAATTAATATGATAATGTCACGTCAATATGGGATATTTATGTGTCATAATCAAGTTGGGTAATTCTAATAATTATTACATAGATTAGTTTTTTCTTTGAGATTTGTCGCATCGAGAAAAGTGGAAAAGAAAATTAGAGAAAATTATATCGCTCTCAATTTATGTGATATCAAATGTTAAGAATTAAACAATTTTTTCTTTAAACACAATAAATTCATGTGTTATTTAAATAATTTATATTATTATTTATTATAAGTTAGAATACTTTTTATGTAATTTAACAAAAAAAAAAATTGTATCCAAATTTACCATTAAAATTTGAATTTTTACCCTCAAAATTTAATCTATGCTACATGAAACCAGACAGTGGAAGTAATAAATAGCTATTACTCCGTATACAAAACGTATAGTCGTTACGTGTTTTGCATGGTCGGAATTTTGGTTCCAATTGTAATGATTGTGTTTTATGTTTGCCAATCATTTTCTGCATGAAATAGCAATGGATGTATTTGAGGGAGAAATTGGAAGATAGCTACTTTTTGAATTGTTAATTAAGCTTTAGTTTATATTGAAATTGTTTGAAGAGAAAGTAGGTCAAATAAAATTGTTGAAAAAAGAAAAAAAGTCATTTTTTTAAAAAATGAATAAAAAAGAAAATAGATTAAATAAATTAAAACAAAGAAAGTATGTCTCTATGTTCTTGTCTGCTCATGTACTTTTCTCTAAAATAAATAGTGAACATGATATATTCAAATGATTTTAAATCAATTTATAAACGCATTATGTCCGATTTCACAACATATTTATGAAGTTGTTTTGAACTGTAATCAAATAAAATATGTACGATAAATTTTATCAATTTTTAATAAACAAGCAAGAAAAAATTAAGGAAAATAATTTAGATAACTAATAAAGTTGGAGATGAAAGAAGTTTGAATTATTTTTTTGAAGAAAAAAATATAGAGCACAATTCTTTTTCGAATATAAAAGTGTCTTTTTAAAGAGTCTAAATGAGAATACAACTATGTCACAAATCTGATTCATTTACACCCATTAAGAGATCTTCAATAAAAGGAAATTTTATTTTCATTAAATATTTTTTTCTGCTTGAGTGGTCACAAGCTTATAATGACCCATTTAATCTAGGGAAAAGAACACTTATATCCCAAAATAATAAAATATTTTTACCCTTAAATGTCTCATTACTTTCATACTCTCTTTTTATTTTAAAATGACATATACTCCCTCTATCCCTCAGTGGTATATCTATATGATATCGTGGTATTATTGAGGTATGTTTCAATTCTTTAATATTTTAATTTAAAAACAGTTTAAAAAAAAGTCATAATTTAGATACAATTTTTTTTTAAATTGCAAAAAAAGAGAAAAAATAATTTATTTATTTTTACTAATTTAAAGTTTAATAAATAAGATTGTGATTTTAATACTTTCCTCTTAATTGTTTCTTATTTATTTCTTTAAAAAAGTTCAATCCTATATGATATTGATTGGGTATCAATATATCAACGGAGTATCACACAAGATTAAACTCAGTCCTATATGATATCGATATAGTATCAATATACCGACTGTGTATCACAAAGAACATATTTTCTACTAACTTAGAGTTTAATAAATAAGACTGTGACTTTTGATAATTTTCTCTTAATGGTTTCTTATTTATTTCTTAAAAATAGAGTTGAATCCTATATGACATCGATAGATTATCAATATATTGATGGAGTATCACAAAGGATTACGTTTAGTCCTATATGATACCGATATGATATCAATATATCAATGGAGTATCACAGAGGATTAACTCATATTAGTGATGCTAACATCATGCACAAATATACCCCCGAACTATCGTAAATGGTATGTGTATACCCTTCGTTATACTTTAGGGTTATTTATACCCTTACCGTTAATTTTTTAGGTTGTCTATACCCTTAAAATTAACAGAGGGACACGTGGCTTCATCTAAACAATTTGCCTAAATTTATTTTAATTTTTGTGTCCATAAATTAAAAACCCACCCATCTAACCCACCCATGACCCATTTATCTTAAACAAATTTGGGTAAACATCTCTTTCAGTTGCTTCGTCGTTTTCACCATTGTTTCCAAGAGCCGACTCAGATGCCTTGAACCCAGGCGTCAACGATGCCGCCATCTACGACAAGAATATTGTCCTTCTCCCTCCACCACGCGCGTTTGATTCTCTTAGCTCTTTCTTTACAACATGTGAAAGCCCCAAAAGCATTCACAACCAAAGTCTTGTTGAAATCCTATTTGTGTTAAAGATTGTCGGGTATTTTCCGTCGAGTATGCCGACGGTATTGATAAGGATGTTGACCGGTAATTGAAAAGCCAATTTTATAGCGTCGAAGAGAAATTTGACTTGATCTGGATTGGAGAAATTGAATTTGACGGCGATGGTGCGTGGTAATCGGGGTGAAATTGATCAGGGATAAATGAGAATTTACTGTAATTTTTTATTCCCTTGTCCTCAAAGGTCCTTCACCGAAGAATCATTCCAACAACACATCTCCAAATGCGTACACGTCGAAATTTTGTGTCGCTACTCTTGTCAGTTGGAATTTCGACAATATATAACCTCTCACGCCTTCAAACTCGTGAGCCTTAGTCGACGATCCACTGCAATTCGACTTTGAATCTACTGATGCCTCATCGTAGATCTCACCGCCTTTTCTTACGATTTTGCTCCCGCTTCCACTGCAAAGCACCATTGCTTTAAAATGACAATTTTTTGCATTAAAAGAAGGTTCCGTGACAATGATTCCATTGCTCTTAACATGCTTGTGAATTTCATCGATCTTTAAACCAATAGTGTTGAGTATATAATCCAGATCGTGAGCAACATCAGTAGCGATTTAGATTCTTGACATTAGCTGGGGAAGAGAGCAAAGTGAGGGAGCTTGGATGTGGGTTAGTTTGTATTTGGGTGGGTTGTTTAGTTTGTCGGGTGGGGCTTTTGTTTTTGGGTAAAAATTTAGCAAATATCGGGTCGGCGGGTAAGATTGAGACACGTGTAAAACCGTTAGTGTAAAGGGTAAATATGTTCCAAAATTTGGACGGTAAGGACACTGGTGTCCTAAAAGTATAACGAAGGGTATACACATACCATTTACGATAGTTTGAGGGTATATTTGTCCTTTTTCCCAAAGAAAAAAGTAGGGTAAACGGATAAATAGGTTGGGTCATGAGTCCATTAAGGATAAATAGTTGGAAAAACTACCTATCTAGACATACTTCACTACCATATATACATATTTTACCTATACTTTAAAAATATTACATAGAATACCACTTTTTAATAAATGTACCATATATTTTTAAAAATTAAATCAGATACACAATCCCTTAAAAAATGGTAGTGAATAATTATCTTAAAATATATTGTATCCTTAATTAGTGGGACATTAATAATTCAAATTAATTTTATCTCTCTTCAATTCAGTCGTTTCCCTCCCCAATCCCAAAACGTTTGTATCTTATTCCCACTATCCCACGTATCCCACCATTACCCCTTCTTCCTTAACCCGTTTCCCCCCATTCACAAAACAAGTTTGTATCTCATTTTCACTCCCACACGTATCCCACCATTACCCCTTCTTCCTTAACAATTCAATACACCTTTTGCATGTACAAGATTCATATACATCCCTACATATTCAACATTAATTGAAGTGGCAAAGTAAGATTTTATATAGTTATTTCTATTGTATATATGTTTTCAACCGTATCATGTATCTTAATCAATGCTTTAAACTTTTTTAGCCGATTGATTTTAGGGTTTTTACATTGTTTGAGTTTGTTATTTCTCCATTCCATTTTAATGGCTCATAATTCAAAAAATAGTATGAATCTTGTTAAAAGGATTGTTAATGAACAATAAATTTTCGATAATTTTTTTATTTATTTGTTTCTTTTAACTAACCATTTTGTAATGATTGTAGGATCTGACTTTTTAGTTCAAAAAGACGCAATGGAGGCTAACCAGATTTTTAATATATTGTTATTTTTAACAAAGATTCATGGATTATGACAAGTAATTTTTTTGATTTTTCAGTGTATATTGTGATTTGTTAAACATTTTCTGATTTGGGGATTTACATATGAGGAATATTACCCACAATTTGTTTGAAGTCTTTTTAATTCCATTAAAAATCTCATGTCCATCTCGTTTCGGATTTCCATTGGAGTTAGATTGCCTTCTATCGTGTATCTGATCTCCATGCTTTTTTGAGTACGATCGATTCCTAATTGTTTTGAAATACCATCCACTAGATTGTTGTAGTTTGCATTATCTGTCAAAAGTATTTCATCAATTCTATAATTTTCATATTCGATTTCAGATACCCATGAACCGGAATGCCTCAACAATATTGTGATATTCGTCATTTTGCAAAATAAATCTCAAAACTTTTAAGATTCAAAAGAATAATTTGATGCAGAAGATGAAGTTCAACATTTCAGAAAATAATTTTGATGACATCAATTGTTGATCAGATGAATCTACTTATTACGTTATGGTTGTTATTTACCGATAACTTACTCCCGTAATTAAGGGATTAAGTTGTAACAATTAATTCAAATTAATTAAAACACGTATTCCATCCTTTAAATTCTAATAGAGTCATGTATCTTACACTTTATTACCCATGTATCTTATGAACGAAAAAATGGTATAGGAAGTAATATTGAAAACTAACGGGATTCCTAGTAATTAGGATCTCAAGTAGTGGGATTTATGTAGTTTACCCATAAAATATTATAAAAAATTCTATTTTAAATATTTGCATTTTGCCGACTTCCCTTGCATACATTGTTCCATCGACCAAAGATTGTTCACCCGGGAGACCTGATGCGGTTATGAGAACGACCAGGCGTGGACGACATTCGGTCGTCCAGATTTTCAATGGCCACCGGGAGCACACCGAAACACCACGCGACATGCAATGCTCTTTTAGCCGCTAGACCCTAGTTTCAATAAAATTAATGGCCTAATTTATTTTTAATCAAACACCTCAAGTATGCAGGTTTGATGATCAAAGAGTAGGGGTGTCAAATGGGCGGGTTGTGTTGAAATTGGAGATATTCAAATGAGTTGAAATAGAAATCGGGTTGGGTCTTGACCCACCCAAGTTTACTTTGGGCTCAATTGGGTTGGGTTCAAATGGGCTAAAAAAAGGGTTGGGTCTTGACCTACCCAATTTGACCGGATTAATCTCAATAATTTTAATATAGTGATATTTAACTTTCACAATCACAATTCGAATTTCAGCTCAAGATTATTTTTTTAAAAAAAGTAACAAATGGATAGATAAATCCTAAAAGATGTTAAATAGATAATAATTCATACCTTTAATATAGGAACATATCTTAGTAAAGAGTTTTAAAACAGGTTGAAATTGGAGATTGAATTGGGCTGGATTGAGGATTCTCTTAAAATGGGTTAGGCTTGAATGGGTTGAGATTGAACCCAATTCAAATTATCTTGAGCCCAACCCTTAAAATTTTGGGCGGGTTATCTATGTTTGAGTTCATTTTTGACACCCCTATCAAAGAGTCTCAATAAAATTAATGGCCTAAGACCAAATTCTAATAAGAGACCTCAAATATATATACATAGTTATTGTTTTTAATCATGGTTGGTATTTTTTCATTCAAAAACGTTGATAAAGGTCCATAAACCAAAAATATTATTGCAACAAGAGTTCTTGACAAATATCAATACACCCTTAGAAAAGTATTAATATTAAAAAGTACTTGTAAAAATTACATGTTCAAGAGGGAAAAAATTGTTGTCTGATTGAGAAAAGAGAGGAAGAAAGTTTGTAGTTGTGAGAGAATAGTCACGCAAAGAGCGAGAGAGGCGAGATGATATTATTTTATAACTTAATAAATAAGTTTGAATTTGTTAAGACTCTCCTACAGATCTGATTCGTTCAAATCTTTTCAGATCCATTAAGAGTTTTTTTTAAAAAAAGAAACAAATGGATTGAATTTGAATGATGTAGTTTCAGACCTAAAAATCAAATACACTTAATGGACTGAATCTGAATGATTAAGATTCAGACCTCCATTAAGTGCAAACAAATGAGGCCTTATTCTCGCCACCAAGTATATAAGAAAATCTATTTTTCTAAAAATATAAATTTGTAAGTCTATGAAATCACTAAAATTTTAGGTAATTTTTTTATTTATTCGAAAGGGTTGGACTTTGACATCCCTTAAAATCTAGAGACAGTTCCTTAGACTTAGTTTGAATACACTAGCTAAAGATCGAGAGGATCTATCTATTTTGTTTTTACCTTTTTCAAAAGAAAGGTGAATTAAAAGAAATAATTTAATAATAATGAAGTAAATAAAAGCAGAGGCAAAAATAGTTTATTGAAATTACGAGGCACATGTATGATATAGAGCGAGTAAATGTAGTATATCAAGTGGTATGTGTGCAAGGTATACCCAACGATATATTGGTGTATATGAGTGTAATATATATGGTATACAAGGTAATATCTACATTCGAAAATGGAAAAATTACTTGAATGGATACCATTTAATAAATAATTACTTATTTTAGCGATACTTCTATTAATTACTATTTCTAGCAATATCAAGCAATCTTATAATAAATCTGCAATATGTATTAAAAATTAATTATGCATGCAATATATATGTATTATAACTGTTTTAAAATATATTATACTTATTTGGTAAGAAATTGACACATTCTACTATAAGTTTATTAAAATGTGTGATAAATGTATTATCCATCAATAAAACTTGTATTATATGTGTTTTATAGATTGTCCTATGTAATATGTATTAAAACTGTGTTATAAATGTATTAAAAGTGATCAAGTGAAAAAAAAGATGTTATTGTTATAAATGGTAAATATTTTCTTAATATAGTATATTTATGTAAGTTTTCCGATGAAAATTATATATTTATATACCTCATATGCAGCGTATATAAAGTAGTATATGGGGGCTATGTATGAGATGTATATATTGTCTAAGAAAATATGTAATGTTATAAATAAATGTTTGAAGTATTATATGTGAAGGAGTATGTGGAGGTATATAAAGTAGTGTATATATGATGTGAAGAGGGGTATATATGATTTATATTTTGTAAATAATTATAAGAAATGTTATATGTATATGGTGTATGAAATGTGTAAGAAAAAATATATGTATATGGTGTATGAAATGTGTAAGAAAAAATATATGTATATAGGTGTATCTGATTTGAAATTTGGTATAAAGTTATTAATTAGTCAGACAATATGTAATTATTTCAAATATAGGGAGAATTCGTAAATATAGAAGGAATATTTCTATAATTAGGTAGTTATATATATATATATATATATATTTACCTTATTGGGCCTTGAAGTAAATGGTTGGGCTGGTTAAAAATTGTGGATTGGTCTCCTTTCATAACTGGGCTGATATGGGGCAGTCTTATCTACTTATTTTTGGAAAATGACTTGGGCCTGAGGCCTATTTCTCTACTTTAACCTCAATTTTTAGAGTTCATTTTGGTCAAGTATTTTGGGCCGGAATGAGGCTGTTAGTTGAAACTTGTAAATTGCATTTTGTCTAGTGGAACGAATAGGCAAAACACGTTTCCCCAAAAATACTTGTTTTAGAAATAATTTTTGGAAAAAGAAATCTATATATACTCCCTCCGTCCCATTTTATGTGGCAACATTTCCTTTTTGGTCAGTCCCAAAAAGAATGTCACATTTCCTTATTTGGTAAGTATTTAAAGGTATAATTCTTCTTTTACCCTTGTTGGTCCCACTTAATCTTGAAAAGAGTACTCCAATACATTTATTAGGAGAGAGAAAAATAAGACTATTTTTTTGAAGGACAATTTGGTAAACATTTCAAAGTCTTTATCTATTTATTAAACTCCGTGCCCGGTCAAATGTTGCCACATAAAATGGGACGGAGGGAGTACAATTTAAACATCTACATAACTCTTATTAAACAATAGTTTGACTTTTCTCAAATATAGCAATTAAATTCTTACAAAACACAACAAATTCACTTTTTTGAAAAGGTAATTTCTTTTTAAAAAATGTACGATTAATTATGGTATCAAATTTTAATTCCTTAATTTGCTCTCATTTTGTTATTTAGCAAACACAATTCTCTTAATAATTATTATAATTCTTGTCTCTCAGTTTTAATTCAACACGACGAAAGATGAGATGAAACATGTATTTGAATCATAAAATTCATCATTCAAACATTTTTTTATTATTAATTTTGTGTTTTCAATCAGTTCTATATAGTATACCAGATTGTTTAAAATTATTGTGTTGTAATTTAAGATAAATTGATGTGACTATCCATGAAAAAGAATAGTTATAATCTGATATAATAAATAAATTAATTTCGCAAAAAATTATTTATATTGAACGATTCCTATCTTGGTTTGGTTATGCAATAGGTTTTTGTGTCTAGTGGTTAAAATAAAATATTATTGATAATTGTTGAATTCTTTGGTTACAAGACATTGTACATAAAGTATTTTTTTTCTTAAAAAACGGAAGGTGTTTTATTTATTTAATTAAGAAGGTTTGACCATACAAAACAGGGAAACTGAAACTAGATGATCCAGTTCCCATAACATCTCTTTTAAGGGCAATTTTTACAAGCAAAGGAGATGCATCAAAAACATAGGGCTGGTTGCATATCATGTGCGGTTCCTTCGTTTTCCTTCCGTATACTGCTAATATATCTGCTACCATATTAGCCTTCCTCAGGACGTGCTTCATGGTTGGCCCCTTGAACTGTCGGAGTATCGACCCGCAATCAGCATAAATGTGTGAGTATATGAGATTGTTACCATGTAAGGTGTCAAGTAGTACCTGAGAGTTGATTTCCACCAGTAGTTGCTTAAAATTCCTACTTTGCGCTAAAATAGTCCATGCAACAGCGCTAGTAATTCTGCATGAAGTGCATTTTGAGCTTTTACTTTACAAGAGTAGCCTACAACCCAATTTCCTAAGTGGTCTCGAATTACTCCTCCTGTTCCGCCGTTTGTGGACTTTAGTTCATACGAGCCATCAAAATTTAGTTTTAGGATGCCTTTAGGGGGTTTGTGCCAGTACTCTGATGACTGGTTTGATGGAGGTTTATTTACTTTTGGCGGAGGGTAGGCTAAGTGATGATATTCAATCGCCTGGAAGGTAATATTATGGTGGGTGCTGGGCAGCCTACTAATATTCTTGTTTTGAAAATTTTTAGTATTCCTACTTTTCCATACATTACTAAGAATGATTGGAGTTAGATTACAAGAGGGCATAATGGAGTTCTTGTTTAGGATTAAGAGTTTTTTAGAGGTGCAAAGGAGGTGAATTTGATCTTTGAAGTCAGGTCTAATGAGGTTTATATCACAGTGATCCCAGATGTGCTTAGCGTCATTCTGCAAAAATATGTAAAGTGTTTTCGATCATGCCAGGGTATGAGGGACAGTTCCTTGAATTACCGATATTTCTAGCATGAAGGACTGCCGAAGTAGGAAGTCTATTTGTGATGAGGAGCCACATAAAGAATCAGATCTTATTAATGGCATTACTTTTCCAAATCCAGTCATGATCGAAGTTAGTAGCAATATTCTAATCTTTAGTATGAGATATGTATAACATATAGGCACTTTTTGTATTAAAATTTCCATCGACACTTTGGTTCCAAAAGGAAGTATCAATCTTATGAGTAGATTGTTGT
>JAJOOS010007481.1:0-63228 GCA_029582725.1 Solanum chiquidenum
TTCTTTTTAAACACATTTTCTCCTTAATTAAATTATTATATAAGAACCATGTTCTTGTTTTCTTTCTTTTAAAATCACTTTAAAAAATAAAAATGTAGGAAATATTTTTTTTCTTGTTAATCTCATCTTATCAATTAAAATAGAATAAATTCATGAACCCTTTCGACAGATAATATATGTGATATATATAAGATCATAGTATATCCATCATTAATTTATATTTATAGAACGATAAAATATAATTATAATAAAATAAGAAATATTTTCATTTTAAATTTTTTCTTGAATTGAAGTAAGATAAACATTTGCTAATTTAAAAAATATTATTAGAAATAGAATAAGTTGAAAAGAAAATAAATAATATATTTATTTGAAAAAATGAGCAGTTTTTACCCAAAATAACAATAAGGACATTTTTGGACCAAAATATTGATGAAAAGGACATTTTTGGACCAAACTATAAACGAGGGCATTTTTGACCGTTTTCCCTTTAATAAATATGTCTCTAACTAAATTTCATAGGTAAGTGATTATTTTAAGAACATGCCTGAATTGAAAACACTATAATATGGACCAAAGGGAATAAAGAAGAGCTCACAAGTAGGGGCGAAACCACAGGGATGTTAGAATTACATATATAAAAGTAAAATTATTTTTTAAGTATATATAATAGAAGTTTAATCTTCTTGACTTCTTCATGTTTTTATTTTCTTATAATTTAAACCTCTTTATTTCTTTATAATTTAAACCTCTTAATGAAAATTCTATTCTGATGCTAATCATAATTTATACTATATATAATAATACAAATCTGAACAAGATATCGGTACTCAGTTCACTCTGATAAAAATAATTTTTAGCGGTAATAAATATGCACACTAATAAAGAGTGCAAAAATCTTTATCGATATTAGTTAATTGTTATTAGATCTAATGTTGCTATAAATTTTAAAATATTTATAAAAAATATTAATTACCTTTAAAAAATAAACTTAACGATAATTAAGCTATTATCGTAACATAGGTCTCCCTAATCTTATACTCCCTCTGTCCCAATTTATGTGACACATTTCGGATTTCGAGATTCAAACAAGTCTATCTTTGACCATAATTTTTTCATGTATCTTTTAGTTATTTTGAATTATCAATTATTGAGACTTATAGTATTTTTTATGTAGTTTACAAATATATAAATTTTATTTTAAAAAATTTGAAGATTTCATGAGCAAATTCTCGGTCAAACTTAAACTGTTTGACTCTCGAAAAGCGAAATGTGTCACATAAATTGGGACAGAGGGAGTATTAGTTATGTGAAGATAAATTATAGTAACTTTTTATGCCTAGCACTAATTCTTATGATAGTTAGACAAACAAATATTCAGAAGGAAGCAGCAGCAACTTTTTACTTAGCTCTCAAATGATTATTTTTTCTTTTAGAAGATAATTTTGCTAGCATAACAGAAATGACATGGGCAAAAACAATTAGGTGAGCTTGCATAATAAGACAAATTATGATACATCATCAATCATACCCTTATCTTTTTCTTTTCTGTTTTTATTTAATACTTTTGATTTTTATTCTCTGTGTGATATAAAAATTAAGTTTTTTTTTTATCCATATTGAAACTGAGTTAAAAATTGAAAAAGCAAGTAATTAAATTAAATTCAAGATAACTCAAATAATATGAATAAAATATATATTATTATTTAATTGGAGTTTCGTATATATATATAATATGTATGTATATTATATCATGTGATGAATAATTTCTTTTATACTTGAATGAAACATGAAAATAAAATTAAGGAATTAAAATAAAACCAAGTTGAAAAAAAGTGCTAAAATTAAACATTTGGAGTATGGCATTTGGTCCCACAAAGTCGTTACTCGTATTTCAATGAAATTAATATGACAAATCAAACTGACTGGAAAATTCCATGATTTTCCAATACTAGTCTATCATGATTCATGTGAACATTTGCTTTATCTGCGTGCTGAGACAAGTATATTACTCCATCCGTTTCACAAAGAATGATCTAGTTTGACTTGACACGAAGTTTAAAAAAATAAAAAAGACTTTTGAATTTGTGGTCCTAAATTAAAGTTATGTCAAATGTACAAAATTACCCTTTAATCTTGTGGCCTTAAATATGTCACGTGGAAAACTTAAATTAAAATGTTACTAAAAAAAGAAAGGTCATTCTTTTTTAAATTGACTAAAAATGAAAGGAGATAATTCTTTGTGACACGGAGGGAGTACTTACTAAAATTTACACAAATCCCCATATATCCCATAATCTCTTACTACCAATAGCCGTTGTTGTCCAATAATAATTGTCTATTATTAAGTTGATATAGGGATTAAGAAATAGTAAATGATAAGAGTATCAAGTCACTCTTATTAAATATTAAAAAATGAATAATATTTTATAAAAATAATAAAATAGATATAAAATAATAAATATTTCACTAATTTTATAAACTAAATAAGTATTATTAAATAATTCAAAATAATACAGTGAACAAATAAAGATAGACAGCTAAAGTATTTATTTATATATTTTTTTTTCATATTTAAAATCTATAACGAAAATCTTGAGTTCTGCCACTGATCCTATCCCCACACCTCTTCTCTTGTCTCTCTCTTTTGTGTGTATATATATGTGGAAGTTGAGAGAGTAGTGGGGGGCGGGCATAAGTTAATAATCTTGGCTTTTGCATAAAATTTCCTCTATATATATCTCCTTTCATTTAATTCCTCTCCAAATTAATCCCACTTCTCTCTTCTTCAAAATTACTCAAATCAATTTTCTCTTATATTATAATCAGAGTTTTGATTAATTAAATCTTATATATATATATACTTAGAAGAATTGTACATGGATATGGATACTTCTAATGCACAAAATTATCACCAGGTAAATATTATTATTATTATTATTTATATTTTTTGCACTTTTTTAGGATTTTCTCCCTTGGGTTTCCCCTGTATTATGTTTTTTTTCACTCTGAAAAGTTTTTTTATGAGAGGGTTTAGTTTAACTAAAGTATGATATACACTTATGCAATTTTTATTCTATCAGCAGTCGAATTTAACTAGCTAACATTTGAAAGCAAATTTGGTTGAAGTTTGGAAAAAAATAAATTAAAAATGGTTTTTGAAAGTTCAATTTTTTATTCTTTTTATTCACTTGATCTCCTCATGATCTTTTGTTTAGCTTTTATTTATGTTTCTTTTTTTAATTTAAACCTTATAAATTGAGAACTCCCCTTAAAAAAACAATTCAATTACTATATTTGATAATAATTTAACTTTAAAATGCTTATTATATCATTAATGAAATAATTTATAGTGATACAAACATTTATGAGTTATTTTAGAGCGCAAGTTTCATAATATTTTCTTTATTAAACGCTGTCAAATCAAACATTATCACATAAATTGAGATAGAGAGAGTAATTGAAACATTTGGTACTACTGCTAATCTTTGTTGATTTTTTATTTTCCATAGGAACTGTCTTCACAAACACTAGAAAGCATGTTGGCATGCACAAAGCCACAGCAAGAAAAGAAACCAAGGCCTCAAGATGAAGTACAAAAATGTCCTAGATGTGATTCTGCTAACACCAAATTTTGCTACTACAACAATTACAGTCTCACTCAACCTAGGTACTTTTGCAAATCATGTAGAAGGTATTGGACAAAAGGAGGTACATTAAGAAATGTTCCAGTAGGAGGAGGGTGTAGGAAGAAACAAATATCATCATCAAAGAGGTCAAGTCCAGATAATCAATCCTTGATGACCACCACTACTTGTCCTAATAATCAAATATCACCTCTTACACAATTTTCTTATGAGCCCAATGACCTTAGTCTAGCATTTTCTAGGCTCCAAAACCAAGAAAGTGAACAATTAGTGTGTCCTGAGTTGCAGAGAACAATTCGAACCGAGACAATCTTTCCTGATTCGCTTTGTCTTACTAATTTTGGGAATAGTTCCTGTCATGATGTTCTTGAAAATCGTGGCATGTGCACCTCTTCTGCAGAAGCTATATCTCATGTTGGCTTTCTTGATGCACTTAGGGGTGGATTTCTTGAAACACCAAATGGCTTCTTGCACCATAACTTGTACTACTATGGATCAAATGGTAATAATGGGAACAATATGGGACACGTTGAAAGTGCAAGTGGAGAAATGGTAACAGATTTTGATCAAGAAGTGAGAAGTGGTATCACATCATCCATTGCATTGAAAGAAGAGATGTGTAGTGACCATAAAATCTTGTTGGGATATCCATGGCAGATTAATGGAGATAGAAATGTGGCTGATTTTGAGTACTCAAACAGGCAAAATTGGTATGGTTTAGGGGTTCCTTCTGGGCATGGACTTCTCAATAGCCCTCTCATGTAGATGTTAATCTTTAATTTGCCAAACAAAATAGATACTACTAAGAGTTTTTGTTATTAATTAGAAGAGGTTTGAAGATTATTTTAATGGTCTTTTGTGTAAGGAGTTGTGATTCATTTGAATCATTTCTCTCTCTTTAGCTTGTTCTTTCATTGAAGTGAAACTTCCAAATTTGTTCTTCATCTGAACTAGCAGTAAAGGTACTGGCTTATGTAATTTAATTTCATACTCTCTTTGTTCCATTTATATGAGAGAATTGTCTATTATATTTGAATTTTTATTATTTTAATGACATGGTCTTATAATTATAAAAAACATATGGCATGACTATGATAACAATCTCTAACAAGTAAATATGGTTGGAGGGAGTAGTTGAAAACCCCACTAAAAAGAAGGATAATTTTGAAAAAAAATATAATTTATTCACTCTTGAACTCCAAAATATTCATTTATGAAAAAAATGCCAACAAGTTATTTATATTTGACTAGAGAGAGTAAACCTTTTATATTCTAATTCTGAACTTTCATATTCTCTTATCTATGGTTATGTCTTTAGTATATAATGCAAGTATGTCATGTTTTGTCTATTCATATCTCCTTAATATTTATTTGGCCTGCTCCTACCTCTTCTAAGACCCATCATAGTCAATCTCTGACACCTCTCACTAGGATATTTGTGTATCTCCTCCTCATTTGTTCGAACTATCTCAGTCTCGTCTTCCTTATCTTGTCCACTATGCTGGTCGCTCTCACCTTGTCCTAAATATCTTTATTTCTAATGATCATATTTTTCTTAATATGCCACACATCCATCTCAACATCCTTATATATGCTACTTTCTTTTTTTTAGACGATTATCAAGCGCTTTCCTGTAATTCTTTTCAATATTTCTTAACTGGCCAACACGCCCTTTCATACATGGTCTAACATTTATTTTACAAAACTTACATTTGAATTTTGATGACATATTCTTATCACACAAAATACAGAATGAGAGCTTCCACTTTATCGTTCACCTTGCTTAATATGATGTATAACATCATCGTCAATCTCTTCTTAAACTATTAACCCAAGATATTTGAGACTTTTTAGTGAAGCCTGAACTATTTCACTAGCAAGGGGGTACTACAGTATATTAGTATACAAAATGTCAGAATATTAAAATGCATACTTCATTTATTAAAGATATTCTATCATGATTGTTTCGTATTTTTAGGTAGATCCTTCTATTATTATTATTATTATTATTATTATTATTTTATATTAAAGAATAATATGGTGATTATTATTTTATTATATTAAAGAATAATATGGTGGAATAATAATTAAAGAATAATGAGAGTTGTTGGACTGATTTTCTCTTGTTTATAGGCTTTGGAATTTTAGTGAGCTATGAGAGCACCAATTTCGGGATAGATTTTACTCTCTTGCCTGACCAAATCCAACATCAGATTTTGGCGTGACAGGTTTTGTAATATTTTATTCCATCATTATATATAATTTCAACTATGTATCTTTTTATTATATTATACTATATATTATATATATTTGCCCAATTGTTGCTTGCTTTTTAGTCCGCTTGACAAGATTTTTGAATGACAAAATTACCGAGGTCTGTTTAAAGAAATTGTATCAAATCAACTTCTTCTTTTTCTTGCTTGGATTGATTTGATATTAAATTAATTTAAAAATGAAAAAATTTAATTTGATTTGATTTAAAGTATATATAAATTTGGAAACAACTGAACCCGATGAATGAAAAATTCCTCATCGAAGATGAATGGGGTAACTTGGACTCTTACCATAGTTTTGGACAATCCTTCCCCCTGAACTAGTTTTTTGGGTTTGATTGGTCCCAAGGTTCATTTAACATGGTATCTATAATACTCTGTAAATTGGAGTTAGAATTTAAATCTTTTTAATACTTTGAGGTTAGATTCGCACCATTAAAAATAAAGAGTTTTATGTTAAATTGCATGTCCTACTTGAAGGTATTTTTTATCTAAATTCCAACACTTCAAACTATTAGTCAATTCGAACTTTGTACAAAAAAAATTATGTACGTTTTACTAATCCTCAACTTAATCCATAGATTCTAGGAGTTCAATTCGAGTCATTAAAGTAGGATTTTTTGGGAAATTTTTCAATGGTAAGTCCTTGCTTGTATAAAAGGGATAATTGGGGTTTGTGTACCTTGTTTAAGGGCATGTAATTGTTGAATGATTCTTGAAATTAAATCGTTAGAGCGTGCACTTTGATTGTCCATGAAGGGTAGCACGAAATTCAAAGAATTCGATTAAATTTCTAATCTTTATCATCATAATTGACTGTAGAGTCATATTGAACGTTGTTGAACACATTTAGAACGTTTTTAACAGGATATAGGATATGTCTATTTTTGAAAACATTATTCTCATGTATATCTTTTTTTTAAACATACTTTTGACCACAAAGAGGTTTTGAATACGACTTTATGCGTGTGAGAGACAAGCTCACATCGAGTCTTCATACTTACTCATGTTATGATATATGTAAGAAAAAGTGTTTTGCATGGTTGAATTGAATATTTAAAATAATGACTTTCAACATTCCTTTTGTTTATGAACGAGCTATTGACTTGAAATATGATTTAATATTTTTTAACATGGTTGCTAATTATCGAGACACGTAAATTAGTCTCCTACTCTAACAAGAATGTAACATTCCGCCGTAGAAAGAACTAAATTGGAAATAGCAAAATCTGAAAATTTGCAAGTTATGCATAAGTTATGAGTTTTGGGTCAACTTCAAATAACCATAACTTTCAGTACATGATGAGTTATGTGGCCCATAAGATATCAAATGAAAGGTCTTGGAAACCTCTTTCCAACGCCACCGAGTTTACTAATTTTCGAGCTCGTATGAGGGAGATATTCCCGTTTGAAGCCGGGCCGTCTAATTAAGGAAAGTTACCCGAAAATATGAGGGGTATTTTGGTCTTTTCCTTACCCTATCAGATTTAATTTATTTTTAGTAAATAATTAGAGTTCTAAACTGATTTGGTTCAGTTTACACAATCATAATTCACGCTAGGATTTTTAGAAAACAGTTCAAGAGGAGAAAGGTCAAGGTTTCGTCAAGTTCTTGAGGTTTTGTTGCAGATTTCGCCGAGGGTTTGATCTCTAAGAGGTATGTGAGTTTACATAGCGTTGGGCCCATGCGCCAATCATGTTATATTCAACGTAATTTCGTTCTTGAAAGCAAATGATTTGAGTTCTTGATGAGTTTTATTGAATTTTCTTTCATAATCTTGATTTTTGAGGTTTTGATGAGTTCTTGAGATAATCGTATGAGTTCTAAGGTTGTTTTTGAGTAGATTCTTGTATACTAATGTTGGGTATTCGAATCTAAGTGATTGAGAAAAAAACCATTCGATTCTAGGCGAATTAGGGTAGAAAAATAAGCAAGAAAATTCATTGGTTTTCTGGGCAGGGGCATGGGGCGCCGGGCCACTCAATGCGCCCCAAAGAGTCTTCTGTAGGTAGGGCCCTGGGGCACCGCACAACTCAGTGCATCCCAACCCACCTACTGTAGTTCAGGGTCTGGCGCCTTACGCCACTCAGTATGCCAAGGTCGCCAAGTCCTCTACCATTTCTCACTTCTTTCCGTTTGAGTTCCCTCGAATCGTATCTATATTTTCTAGTTGATTTCTACACTCTAAGGTACGTCTAAACATCGAGAGATCATCCATAACATGAGATCATAATCCTTCAATCCATAATTCAAATTCAAGGTAGAGCTAAGAGTCAAGTCTAGAGTCTTCTTGGAGTCCCTTCAAAAAGTCTTTTACAGTTGGTTTAAACTTGTTTTAAGATTTAAGCATTGAGTTTGAAGAAGAGTAGAGCCGAGTTCATTTTCTTCAAAATGATATATGGGAACTAAGTATTCCCAAGAGTAAATATTTTCACATTTAAGATGAGAGAAAACACTGATTTTTAAAAGAGTTTTCATGAGCAGTTTTAGTACCATCTCTTTTAAGAGAGATTTTTTGATTAATAATCTCAAACCACAAAAAAAGTTATGTTTTCAAACATATGAGATATTTACATTTTGGGAGTAGTATTGAGAACCTATATGTGGATGAATTCAGATAACTCAAAGTTTCCATAAACCATGTAGCCAACGTGGGTAGAAAGGGGTCATACTTTTTAGATGATTCTTTAATGCTTTTTAGCATAGACTAGTGGATCCACTTAGTAGTAGGTTCTATACCCCGGCAAAATATAGGACAGTTCTGGAAGTGTGGGCTTGATGTTGTATCATCACATAGCTCTCTAATCGACAACCATCACTATGAGCTATGTGATGATACATCGTCTCACCCACGCTGTCAGAATTGTCCTATACCTTGCCGGAGTATAAGACATCCTCAACTAAGTGGATCCACTAAGCTATGCTTTAAAAGTAATAAGGAGTCATATAAAAAGTATGCCCCTTTTTACCTATGTTGGCATACATGGTTTATGAGGACTTTGAGTTGTCTGAACTCATCTCCATATTGGTGCTCAATACTACTCCCAATAATATAACTCATGCTCATATGTTTAAAAAAATTTCCTCATCCTCAAACTTTGAGTTTATTACTCAAAGGGTTCTCTTAAAAGAGATAGTGCTCAAAACTCATCATGAACTCATTTGGAAATCGAAGTTTTCTCTCATTTTAAATGTAAAAATATTTACTCTTGGGATTACTTACTTCCATTATATTCATTTTAAAAACATGAATTCAACTCTCCCCATCCTCATACTCAAGTTCTCAAGTCTTAAAACAAGTTTTAAAAGTTTGTAAAAGACTTCTCAAAATGACTCGAAAGAACTTCCTCAAAATTCACTCTCAACTCGATCTTGAATTTGAATTATGAATTCAAGAGTTATGACTTGGATATGCATGATCTCTCAAGGATTAATGGAGGTTTTAAGTGTGGATATCAAGTAGAGAACATATGTACGATTCGAAGGAACACAAGTGGAAAGAAAGACGGAAGGGTAGGGGACCTGGCGACCCTGATGCACTGAGTGGCGCAGGGCGCCAGCCCTTAAACTACTGAAGGTGCTTTGGGGCACACTGAGTGGCGCGGTTCGCCAGACCCCAAACTACTGGAAGTGGTTTGGGACGCACTGAGTGGCGTGACACCCCACCTCTATGCCCAACTTTTGACGAATTTTCTTGCTCAAATTTCATGTCTAACTCCCCTTGAATCGAACGATTTTCCTCAAACTCTTTTGGATTCTTAGTCCCAATATAATTACAAGGAAATCCACTCAAATTTTCTCAAGAACAATACCCCAACACAAGATCCTCATCTCAAGAACTCAACGAAACCTCATATTAAAGAATGAAGCACGAACTTCAAGAAACTCATCAAGAAACTCAATATACCCAATCTTATGGATGAAATTCATAAAAAAAAAACTCATGATTGGCGTGTGGGAGAACAAACCCAACACTATGGAAACTTACATACCTCGTAAAGATTGAATCCTTGGCGAAACTCCTCAACGATCGCAAGAAATTTGAACGAACGCTTGAACTTCTCCTTTTTCTCCTCTTGAATTCCTCTCTGAAACCCTAAGCGTGTTTAGGAATTGTGAAAATTGATCTAAATCAGTTTAGACACCTAAAATATTACTAAAAATGAGTTAGGCTAGTGGGGGTAAGAAAAAGACCAAAATACCCCTCCTTAATTCATATGGATTTCCTTAACTGGACAGGCTATACTCGATCGTGCATATCTCCCTCATCCAAACTCGTAATTTAGGAAACTCGATGGCGTTGGAAGAGGACTCAAAGATATTTTATTTGATATATTATGGGCCACCTAACTCATCATTTGCTGAAAGTTATGGTCGTTTGAAGTTGACCCAAAACCCACAATTGAAGACTAACTTGTACAAATCTCCAATTGACTATTTCTAATTTAGTTCTTTCTAAAATTAGCCATTTCTAAGATCGAGGTGTTACAAAATCAACACTGCAATTTGTAGCTTTTCTAGTTTTCTCTTTTTCTACATTCTCTTGTTCTAACACTAAGCTGAAAATTAATTTGATGTACCTCTACTAATGAAAAGATGGATTAAAGAAAAATTCGACTAATTATGTCAAGACTAATGATTCATCAGTTGAAGTGCCATGATTTGAATTGTTCGTATTGGGCATGCATGGGCAGTCTGACTACTCGGGAGGAAAAATAGTCTTTTAGGATTGAATTGATGACCCCGATAAATTGCTCTCGCAGAGACCTTGCTATTCAGGAGGAAAAATAGTCTTCGAGGGTTGATAGCCCCAATGAATTTCACTTTGTTTAATTCCATGCCTTGAGATTAGAATGATAATGACATAGTTGATTTGACATGTGGCTACTAATTGTCGTGTACAATAAATAAACATAATGAGCAAAATTTGGTTATTTCTTAATTCATGATTTGTCCGTGTTTACGTGACCTTGATCTGTTACCTAATACTCAGGTATACTTTTTAGGGTATATATTACTCCATCTATTCCTAATTACTTGTCCACTTTTGAATTGACACACCTATCAATAATACAATGATTGAAATAATGAGTTTACCATTTTACCTCTATTCATTATGAAGTTGATGAGCTAAAAACTTAAGATTTTCAAGAAGTTCTATCTTTTTTAAAGTAATTAATTGAGAGTATAATAGGTAAAAAAAATTGTCCTTTCTTGATTTGTCAAAAAGGACAAGTAATTAGGGACAAATAAAAAATGAAAAGTGGACAAGTAACTAGATATAGAGGGAGTATTAATCATGTGCTTAGAGAGGTATTTTAACAAATTTCAAGATTAAATATTTAAGTGGGAGATTGTTAGGGTATATACTATTAATCATGTGTTTAGAATAGTATTTTAACAATTTTCAAAATTAAATATCCAACTGGGAGATTGTTAGGGTGTATACTATTAACCATGCGTTTAGATATAATACATTATAACAATTGTGATGATTAAAAGTCTAAGTGAGAGATTCTTGAGATATATACTATTAACCATTAAAGTAGGACTTCTCGGGGATTTTGCTACGGTAAGTCCTTGCTTAATAACAAGTATACAAGGAATAGTTGGGGTTTGTAGCTTGTTGAAGGGCATTGTAATCGGTGGGTGATTCTTGAAATCATTCCATGAAGGGTAGTACGGAATTCATAGAACTTGATTAAAGTTCTAAACTTTATCATCGATCATAATTGATTGTAGGGCTATCATTGAACGTAGTTGAGCACATCTACAATGTTTTTAGCAGGGTATAATATGTCTATTTATGAAAACATTCTTCTCATGTGTATCTTTATTTTGAACATACTTTTGACTACAAAGAGGTTTTGAATCCGACTTTATGCGCGTTATATAGACAAGCTCACATCAAGTCTTCATACTTGCTCATGTTATGATATATGTAAGAAAACATGTTTTGCCTTGTGAATTGAATTGAATTTAAAATAATGACTTTCAACATGCTTTTTCCTTTACGAACGAGCTATTGACTTTAAATATAATTTAATATTTTAAAACATGGTTGCTAATTATCGAGACACGTTAATTAGTCTCCAACTCTAACAAAATTCCATGGACAAAGGCTAGGCACAAGAGTGCATTTAGTCTCCTTATAGAACTGTATCTCTACATCATAATATTATAATTATAAATACATAATTGTTGTACCAATCAAGTAGTTGGGAATAAGAAATAAACACTGCCATTTGTAGCATTTCCAGTTTGCTCTTTGTCTACATTCTCTTGTTCTAACATGGTGTCATAAGCCACTCCAACCTCCTCTACTTCTTTGCAGTATTCGAAAATTCCAATCTCTTCTTCCCTTTTGATGCTTAACCATGCTCATCACTTCATATCTATCATATTATCAACAACAAATTACTTATTTTGGCGAACACAATTTCTTCCTTGTAATACCTCGGATGAAAAGGATGGAAAAATACAATTTTTGGGTTGCAGGTGTGACCTATTGCTCCCACACCTATGGTTGGTAAGAGCACTTACGAACCGTAGGTGACATCTGTAGGTGACAAAGGAAAAAGAAGTAATTTTTTTTATATCACGTTGGTCATGTCCGTAGGTGTAACACCTCGGATCTCAAAATGAAGAAAAATCCTAATTTTCAGAAAACTAGTGCCAGTACCGACGGAACCACCCACGAACCGTAGGTGGGACCATGGACCATAGGTGGGGTTCCGTCGTTAAGGACCAAATATTTATAGTCTCTGATCCCACCCACGATCGACCAGTACGGTCCGTGGTTAGACCTACAGATCATAGGTCTGACCGTAGATGAGGGTCAATAGCCAATTAGAGGGAAATTGATGTTGGGTCAACTTCAAATGGTCATCACTCTTAGCACAAAAGGAATTAGGTGGCCCATGACCTACCAAATGATAGATAATTGAGTCCTCTTTTGTCACGCCCCAGGTTCAAGGGGCGTAACTGGCTCCTAATGCCAGAACTCAGGCTCGAGCCGACCCTGCTGAACCATTTACTACTAGCGCATGGCAGCCACACGCAATCAAGAAAACAAACAAGTATATCTCGACTTAAAATTAAGCCCTCGGCCGACAAGGCCTTTGTTATCATATCTATAAACGAAACAGCTACTCCCAAGAGTTCATTTAAAGAAATAGCCAACTAGCACAAAAGTCCTGATTGGGCCGTCGAGGTCACCATGATCTCTATACCAAAATTGAAAGCAGGTATATATCAAGACAGTACATCAAACAGCTCACAAGCTTCAGCAAACCAACAAACTAGACCATCATGGCCATAACATAGCTATACACCCCACACACTAGTCTGCAAGCCTCTAAGAATAGTAAAGATTGGCGGGACATGGCCGTAGCCTACCTATAAAAATATATACAACAAAAGCTAACAAACCTCCCAACTCTGGAAGCTCCAGAGGAAATGGTCTAGCCAATTGGATATAAGTCAATTCTGCTGCTGAGGAGGTCTACTGGGTTGTCTGTCGGGACCTGCATGCATGAATGCAGCGCCCCCAAGGCAATGGGGCGACAATACAAAATAATGTACATAGTACGAAAGGCAATAAACTATGAGCAGGTATCCTAATATACTAGAATAATCCGATAAATAAATCAAGTATAAGATAAGTGTACTGACCTGCTCCTAAATCTAAACTTATCAAAAATAATAAAACAACCTAACCAATCTCCCATAAGCTCGGCAGGTACAAACAGCACACAAGACCACCTACTCAGCCCCCATAAGCCCGGAAGGTGCCAATCAATCTATATACCCCTAGCCCCGTAGGCAGTCACATAATCCTCTTAGGCATTAATATAGCCCCGTAGGCAGCACATAGCTCTCTTAAGCATCAACATAGCTTATAAACAACTCATAGCCCTCTTAGGCAACCATATGGCCCTGTAGGAAGCACATAGCCTTCTTAGGCGTCAATATAGCCCTGTAGGCAACTCATAGCCCTTCTAGGCATCAATATAGCCCCGTAGGCAACTCATAGCACTTCTAGGCATCATTATAGCCCCGTAGGCAACTCATAGCCCTTTTAGGCATCCATATAGCCCGTAGGCAGAACATAGCCCTTCTAGGCATAGATCACATTCCTGCAGCTAACCACAATAGTCCCAAAGGCAACAATAACAATCCAATTGCTAAAAGCGAGCAATTTAGTTATAAGCAACATATAGAAATAACTTCTAAGTCGTGTCCAACATAGGGACACTACTAAATGAATAAGAATCCCGACAAGGGAGGATTATATCAACTCGAGAAGCCAACAATCAACAATAATGGCTACAAGTATAACAAGGATAACAACCCAATTACATTACGCCTAAGCTTTAAGGAAACATGCCGTAAGTAGGGAATAATCTTAACATACCTTTTTCGTTGAATTCACGTGGCCTAATGACTTTTACTCATAACCCCCTCGATACTACAACAAGGCAGGACCATAATCAACACACAAAAATAGAATATACCACGACAATCCGATAAAAGATATGTATTTCCGTCGCAAATTGCTATTTGCTGCTTATAAAAGCTAGAGTCGATGAAAGAAAAGTCTTAACTCGATCTTAAGTTTGTAATACGCCTCAAAATTTTCAAATATGTCCAAACCCTTGCTGTTCCAACACTATAGTGTGATATGCTACAGAATCGATAAAACCAATTATACCACGATGATGAACCCAACGCGTAGAACAACTTTAGTCAAGGACTTAAGTCGAGAAAAACTATACTTTAGTTGATCCTAGAAATGGGTTTCTCTAATTTTTCTATTTCTTAGCTAAAAACTGAAGAAAAGGTCGAAGAAGGAGATATATATAAAGTTCCACCGACCTAGGACCCCACCTCACATGCCTGCTTGTGCAGTCCTACGAAAACATGAATATCTCTCTATTCTGAAGTCGTATGAATGAATGGTTTGATGTGTTGGAAACTAGACTCGTAGACCTTCGATTTCATAGGTGGTGGGCCCTATATATATTGGGAGAAAACATCCAAGACATTTGACCCAAATTTCAGAGAAATCTTTAAAAAGGAACTTACGATAACTTTCGCCAACTTTTATTTTGCCACGTACCTAACTTCAAAACTTGAAATACAACAATTGAACACTTCAAATATGACATACCATATCATTCTTAATTTATTACCCACCCTCCTTGTCTTTCCACAAAGATACGAGTAATTTTATACGTTTCGAAAATGCGGGGTGTTACATCTTTCCAACCAACGAGTTCGCTAAAATCCCATCTCCAAGTAAAAAGTTATGCTCGTTTTAGTGAAACCCTGTGGGACAGATCATGAATAGCGAATCCAAACGACGGCCGGTAGGTCAAACGACGGACCGTCGTTCCCTCCATGGAGGAGCTTCGCCAGAATTAAGTCATGGTCGTTTTGGTCCTTTTCTTTATGTGTTGGGAACTTAAACTACGTCGTTTGATCCCTATACTACGTCGTTTTACTCAGAATAAGACTAATACCCTAGTCAGACATACCCAGAACCCTTATTCTCCAAATATCATCCAAATTAGAACGAAACGAGGAGAAAGAGGTGCCAGTTTCTTTCAAGAACAAGCACCGGTGTTCTTCAAGTTTTAGCCTCGAAATCCAAAGGATTTCTCTGTGAATTTTGTCACCAGGTATGTGGGATTTCACTAGTGGGTTCCTTTCATCCACTAGGTCCCTAGAATTCAGTCAGATTCTTTATTCCCTTTATCTTGTTTAGACCTAGAGTTTCTAGAACTTTAGATAATTGTTGCAATTTAGCTGTTATAGTGTCCTTAATCAGATTATCATGTTTTCGTAACATTGTTGCCTAGTTCTTTGCATGAAACTCCGAACCGTAGTTGTGTAGATTCGTTTAGTTCATGAATTACACTAGCCAGGTCAGATAAATAGATATACATGCCTCAGATTTCGAATGCTTCATTATCAGTACTTAAATGTTTCATTCTCAGTTAGCATTTCTGAATATTGAGTTATCCAGTATAATTCAGTTATGTTGTTTATACACATTCCAGTTGGGAGTAGGCTTAACACCGAGTTGGACTAGGGTTCAACGTACCCTAATAGTCCCAGAACTATGCGTGCCCCCATAAGCTTATAAGTCCCCTCTGTTGGGATTTAGATTGTAACAAACCTTTTGGTCTTTTTGAGTAGTAGAACTTTTTATTTCATAAAATACATTCCGATAGATTCTAAATGAGTATTTTGGACTATTCGTAACTACAATATGAAATTAGTGGGGTAGTTTTAATAATTAATTTAGTTGGTGGTTAAAGAAAATAACATTAAAATTAGTAAAATTTAATATTTATTAGTTCATAATTAGTTACCCTAGATAATTAAAAAGACTAAACGAGAGAAACATTACCGGCGTCAACCAGAAGCGACTGCCATCCAGGTAATGCTTAAACTCTTTGATTTCTTTGAGTAATATGTAATGGGTTCTATTTATCATTAGTATGTTGCATTGTTATTGGTTGGGAAAGAGACATCAAATTGAAAAGAGGTGAGAATTGGAAATCCCTCATATGCAGTACGTAGGTTTATATTAATTGGGGGTAAACAAAATTTAATGCATTGTAGTGGGTTTCATTATGAAGTTTGAGTTTGAGCAAAAGTGATTACATTCTAATTTAAGAAAGTTGATTGTTGAAAAGTTGGCAATTCATGTTTTTTAATGACGTGTTGGCAGAAAGAAGTTGCAAAGTTCAATTTTAAATGTAAGGTTTGTATTTTGAGTGAGAAACTTATGCACATGGGGAGTTAATAATTATCTGGTAATTGTGGGTTAAAAGAGAATGGGAGTACAACACTTAGCGGTGCAATTTGATTATAATGTTGCAATTAGTTTCTGCTACGAGTAATTGGTTTCACAAAACAGTGAGTTTGACTTTTTTTAAATTAACTTAATTTACCATATTAAAAATCAAGATTTTGATATATGGAGATAGGTAATTAAATAGTAGGCGTATCGAATTATTTAAATTCCATTAAAGCCATGCTAATTGGAGGAATTAAAACTTACTCTTAGGCTTGAACTTTGGGAAATTGATTATAGAATTAGGTGAGTTTTTGAATCTAGGCTAGACATAGAATAACATGGGTGTTTATAGACTCGTTAACTTACAAATTATGCATATATACTTGATAGATTGAAAAGATTTGGAGGCATTGAGGAAAGGAAAAGTATTGGAGAAGTAGCTTGTTTCACTTCGGTTCTTCGGTGGAGGTAGGTTATACTTTATTCTATTTAATAGATAGACTCTTAATAGTGATTGATATGCATTGAGTGATATTGTGAAGTTCTCTATGTACTTGATTGTGTGGTTGTGTGGTTTGTGACTGGTCTGAAATTCTGAGATTGTGGAATTTATAATCTTGAACCCTCTCTATCGAAGTGATGCCTTGAATAACGAAGTCTTGATGAAATATTGTTAATGAAGTGAAAAATGGTGATAATAAATGATAAATTAACGATATATTGGATCGGATGCCACAAACTGACATGATATTATTGGATCGGATGTCATGAGCCGGCATGATATTATTGGATCGGGTGTTACGTTTCGACACGGTAACATTAAAGGAATATATATAAACATAATGTACTCAATCTCAAAGAACTCAATTCCCAAAATGGCTTGGTTTGGAGGCATGAGTCCTCATGTGTGATCTTGATATTGTTGACTGTTTCGTACTTACTTTAGTGTTGTTGTCCCTGGTTCATGTTGTTTGTTACTTGCCACCTACTAAGGGTCATAGTTGATTTTATACTATTATTCATTACATATTGGTTTCAATTTTGGGTTGACCGATGATACCTACTCAGTACATGTTTCTTGTACTGACCCCTATTTGTGTTTTCTTCATTTTCTTTTGTGGAGTGCAGCAAGTGTACCATCGACTTCGACTCGCCCTCAACTATAGCCAGTCTCCAGCACAACATATTTCATGGTGAGATATTCCTTCTAGCTCGTCTTGGATTCTCCCAGTCATGGTATGATGTCCTTAAATTTCGGACGTAGACTATCCTACTTATTTAATTTGGTGTCTTTAATACTTTTAGACTTGGTATTTTCAGAATAGATGTCCTTGATGTGATGACTTTTAGATTTTGGGGATAATATTTAATAGACTTTAGTGGTTTATTTGATTGGTTACTCTAATAAATTTTGAGCTTTCGTATTATTGTTGTTATTCGTAGTTGAAAAATTTAATATGATTTGGGGTTTAATTCGTTGGTTTGCTCATTTAGGAGGTTAAGTGTGAGTGCCACTCACGACTAGTTTTGGGTCGTGACATAGATTTAGTGATCACTCCAGTCATGCCTTTATACCCCTGGTAGGGTATACTGGGTTCTCTCGATGGAACGTATACATCAGACTCCACGTTAAGCTTACGTGGTTTTATGTAGGTTAATAGTAGCTCCCACAGTCATACTTTAGTGCATTTGACCAGGTTTTTAGTTATACTTCAGCATTTAGTCACTATGTCATTTACGATTAGTACTTGATCATTGCATTTAGCTTAGTTTTCAGTATATTTCAGCATTTACATTCAGTTCAGATTATATCATTGCTCAGTATGCTTTGTTTAGTTTATGTATTTTGCTCAGCTTTGTTCTATATCCTGCATGCTTAGTACATTCCAAGTACTGATGCATATTCTGCGCTACATCCTTTCATGATATAGGTTTAAGTATTCAGCGTTCAGATCATGCATAGATCGATTCCCGATGTCCAGTTCAACAGCTTCAGTGGTGAGTTCTCATACTTCGAGGACAATAGACATGTTTTTCATATTCAATCTTTTCTTTTAGTTTTCAGTTTTGCTTGAGTTAGCTGGGAGATGTCCCAACAACTTTAGTCAGTTAGAGGGTTTTTCAATTGTTGTATTAGATTCAGCTTTAGATTTGAGTTTAATCTATCAGCGCTATTGAATTCTTAGTATATTTTATATAACAAATTAGTTTTGGGTATTCCCCATTTTTGGTTATCTAATGTTTTAAGCTTCCGCACAATATCTTTATTTAGTTATCTTTCAGTATGCTGTGATATGCCAGCTTCAGGGTTAGCTTGGGGTCACTTATGATCCTAGGTCCGGTGTTTACGTCAAAGGGTAGCCTCGGGGCGTGAAAAACTTGGTATCAGAGCATTAGGTTCAAGAGTCCTAGGATGTTTGAATGTCGCACTAAGTAGAGTCCCTTTCATAGGTGTGAAGTGTACCACATAATTGGTCATTATCAGCCAAGGTTCGAGATTTTATTCGGATGAATCCGCCAGAGTTTCTAAGGTCGCAAGTTGGTGAGGACCCACAAAATTTCATTGATGAGATCAAGAAAATATTTGGAGTGATGCAAGTAATTGGTAATGATAGGGTAGAGTTGGCATCCTGCCAACTTAAGGATGTGGCTCACATTTGGTTCACTCAATGGAAAGAAAACAGCGGTGCGGATGCAACTCCTATGACTTGGGAATGTTTTACTGGAGCTTTCCTAGACAGGTTCTTCCCGAGGGAGTTAAGAGAGGCTAAAGCTCAAGAGTTTATGAATTTGAGACAAGGTACGATGTCAGTCCAAGAGTACGGGCTGAAGTTCACTCAACTCTCCAGGTATGCCCCATATATGGTTGCTTATTCGAGGGCGCAGATGCGTAAGTTTCTGTTTGGGGTATCCAACTTAGTTAAGACAGAGTGCAGGAATGTTATAATGCTAGAATAAATAAATATCTCTAGGCTCATTACGCATGCTCAATAGGTTGAGGGAGATAAGCTTAGGGAAATGGCTAAGGACAACAAAAAGGCTAGGACAGGCAACTATGAGTACTCTCAGCAGAAATCAAGTGGTGGAAATCGCTCACAGTTTCAGCAGAGGTCTAAAGCCCCAACACCTTCATCAACTAGTGCTCCATCCCCCAGGTTTCGACAGGATTAGAAGGGTAGGGTGTCAGGCTCTAAGTCTCAGGAGAGCGCTTCAGGTAACAAGACTTTCCCAACTTGTCCAAAGTGTGGTAAGAACCATCCGGGCGAGTGTCTTGCAGGCAAGGAAGGGTGCTTTGGGTGTGGTCAATCTGGCCATAGGTTAAGGGATTGCCCTTTTGCCAGGCAGGGGAAATGATGTAACAATAATAGGGCTCAGTCTACAGTTCCAGCAGCACTAGTAGGTCGCCCAACTTAGCAGGGTGCTTTATCTGGTACAGGTGGAGGTCAGTGCCAAAATATGTTGTATGTTGTCCAAGCTTGACAGGACCAGGAAGATTCTCTTGATGTGGTCACTGGTACGTTACGAGTCTTTCATTTAGATGTTTATGCATTGTTAAATCCAGGGGCTACTCTTTCTTTTGTAACTCTATATGTAGCAGTCAACTTCGCTGTCAGTCCAGAAACTCTTTCAGAACCCTTCTCGGTCTCTACTCCAATTGGTGACCCAATTATAGCTAGATGGGTATACATAAACTGCCATATCACAGTCTTTCATAAATTCACTTCAACAGATTTTGTAAAGTTAGAAATGGTAGATTTTGATATCATTCTAGGCATGGATTGGTTACATTCATGTTATGCCTTAGTCGATTGTAGAACTAGGATCGTTCGGTTTCAGTTTCCAAATGAGACAGTCTTAGAATGGAAGGGTAGTAGCTCAGTGCTTGTAGTTCGATTCATTTCTTACCTTAAGGCCAGAAAGATGATTTCCAAGGGGTATATAAATCGTCTTGTTTGGGTTAAGGATTCAAACTACGAAACCCTAACTCTTGAGTCAGTCCCAGTACTAATGAGTTTTCAGAAGTGTTTCCAGAAAATCTTCCCGGAGTTTCTCCCATAAGGGAAATCGACTTTGGAATTGATCTCCTTCCCGATACCCATCCCATTTTGATTCCTCCTTATAGAATGGCTCCAACTGAGCTTAAGGAATTGAACGAACAGTTGAAAGACCTTCTAGATAAGAGTTTCATTAGACCTATATTTCCCCATGGGGTGTACCAATGTTGTTCGTGAAAAAGAAAAATGGTTCTCTCATGATGTGCATTAACTATCGTCAGTTGAACAAAGTCACAATCAAGAATAAGTACCCCATCCCCAGGATTGATGACTTGTTCGACCAACTTCAGAGTGCTAGTTGCTTTTCTAAGATAGACCTAAAATCTGGTTATCATCAGCTCAATAGTGACATTCCAAAGACAACCTTCAGGACTCGGTATGGTCACTATGAATTTATAGTTATGTCCTTTGGACTAACAAATGCTCCTGCAGCTTTCATGGTCTTAATGAACATGGTGTTCAAATAGTATTTGGATTTGTTCGTTATTGTCTTTATTGATGATATCCTCATATGTTCTCGGAATAAGGAGGAGCATGCGACTTATCTGAAAGTTGTTCTGCAAACTCTCAAAGATCGCCAATTATTCGCTAAGTTCAGCAAATGTGAATTTTGGTTACAGTCAGTCGCTTTCCTCGGTCATGTGGTATATAACAAAGAAATCTGAGTGGATTCTCAGAAAATAGAGGCAGTGAAACAATAGCCCAGACCCACCTCTCCAACAGATATCAGAAGTTTCTTGGGTTTGGCTGGTTATTACAAGAGATTTGTTGAAGGATTTTCATCCATAGCCTCCCCATTGACTAAGTTGACTTAGAAGAAGTTTAAGTTTCAATGGTGAGATGAGTGTGAGAAAAGTTTCTCAGAACTGAAGACTAGGTTGATTACAACTCTTGTCTTGACTCTACCAGATGTTTTAGACAATTATGTGATCTATTATGATTTATCCAACATCGGCCTAGGTTATGTGTTGATGCAGCGAGGTAAGGTCATAGCTTATGCTTCTAGATAACATAAGGCTCATGAGAAGAACTACCAGACTCATGACCTCGAGCTTGCAGCTGTAGTATTTGCCCTAAAGATTTGGACACATTACTTGTATGGTGTTCACGTAGATGTGTTCACATATCATAAAAGCCTCCAGTATGTGTTCACCTAGAAATAGTTGAATCTTCGTAAGAGGAGATGGCTTGAATTTCTCAAAGACTATGATATGAATGTGCTTTATCAACCAGTAAGGCCAATGTAGTAGTTGATGCTCTTAGCATATTATCTATGGGTAGTGTAGCACATTTTGAGGAAGAAAGTAAAGAATTAGCAAAAGATGCTCACCGGCTAGCTCACTTAGGAGTTGGTCTTACAGATTCCTCAGATGGTAGAGTAATAGTTCAGAATAAATCAGAATCTTCATTGGTAGTGGAGGTTAAGGAAAAACAAGATAGTGATCCTATATTGATTCAATTGAAAGGTCCAGTTCATCAGCAGAAAGTAGAAGTTTTCTCCCAAGGGGAAGATGGTGTGCTTGTTACCAGGGTCACTTGTGTGTTCCTGATGTGGGAGAGTTGAGGCACAGATCCTTACAGAGACTCATAAGTGTAGGTATTCCATTCATCCAGGTGCTACTAAGATGTACCGTGACCTACGGGAAGTCTTTTGGTGGAACAACATGATGAGAGACGTAACAATTTTTTTTGGCTAAGTGTCCTAATTGTCAACATGTTAAGGTAGAACATCAGAAGCTAGAAGGTATGACTCAGGAGATTAACATTCCTACATGGAAGTGGGAAGTGATAAATATGGACTTGATTATAGGTTTAACTCATACTCGCAGACAACATGATTCCATTTGGGTAATAGTAGACAGAGTTACTAAGTCCGCTCACTTCTTGGCTGTTAAGACTACGGATTCAGTGGAGGATTACGCTAAACTCTACATTAATGAGATAGTCATGTTGCATGGGGTTCCCTTGTCTATCATCTCAGATAGAGGTCCAAAGTTTACCTATCATTTCTGGAAGTCATTTCAGAAAGGTCTTGGTACCTAGGTAAATCTTAGTGTAGCATTTCATCGACAAACGGATGGACAGGCAGAACGTACCATTCAGACCTTAGAGGACATGTTAAGAGCTTGCATGATGGACTTCAAGGGAAGTTGGGATAATCACGTTCCTCTTATAGAGTTCTCCTATAATAATAATAATTATTATTCCAGTATTCAGATGGCCCCTTATGAGGAATTATACGGGCGTAGATGTAGACCTCCAATTAGTCGGTTCGAAGTAAGTGAAGCAGCCTTGATTCGACCAAATTTGGTTCATGAAGCTATGGAAAAAGTTCAGCTCATCAGGGATAGACTTAAGACAACTCAGAGTCGTCAGAAGTCCTTTGCAGATGTAAGGAGAAGGGACTTAGAGTTTGAGATCGATGATTGGGATTTCCTAAAAGTGTCACCTATGAAGGGGGTGATGAGATTTGACAAGAAAGGGAAGCTTAGTCCGAGATATGTAGGTCCTTACAGAATCCTAAAAATGGTTGGAAGTGTGGCATATAAGTTAGAGTTACCATCAGAACTAGCAACTGTTCATCCAGTCTTTCACATTTCCTTGTTGAAGAAGTGTCTGGGTAATACAACGTCGATAGTACCATTAGAGAATGTGGCTCCGAAGGATAGCCTCACTTATGAAGAGGTGCCCATTGAAATTCTTGATAGTCAGGTTCGTAGGTTGAGATATAAAGAAGTAGCTTCAGTGAAGGTTTTGTGGAGCAATTAGTCCGTAGAGGTAGCTACTTGGGAAGCAGAAGCAGCCATTAAGGCAAGTATCCTCATCTCTTTCCTTCCGATTTCATTTCAGCGTGAGGTAATAGTCCCTCTCCAGCCTCTCAGTTTACTCTTGCGTAAATTCAGTCTTAGTATCATGTTCCTCCGGTTGTTCTTGTATTTTCAGCATATTTGCATGTTCTTGGAACTCAGTTAAGTTAGATATCAGTTTCTAGTACTTAGTGGTAGGGATTTTAGCTCCTTCCCTCCATACTCAGATATTTAAGACTTCATTCAAGGACAAATGTTCCCAAGGGGGAGATAATGTAATGTCTCAGATCTCAAAATGAAGAAAAATCCTAATTTTTAGAAAACTGGTGCCAGTACCGACGGAACCACCCACAGATCGTAGGTGGGACAATGGACCGTAGGTGGGGTTTCATCATTAAGGCCCAATACTTTATAATCTCTGATCCCACCCACGATCGACCAGTACGGTCCGTGGTTGGACCTACAAACCGTATGTCTAACCGTAGGTGAGGGTCAATAACGAGTTAGAGGGAAATTGTTGTTGGATCAACTTCAAATGGTCATATCTTTTATCACAAAAGGAATTAGGTGGACCATGACCTACCAAATGATAGATAATTGAATCCTCTTTCTAACGCCACTGAGTTTGCTAAAATCCCATCTCCAAGTAAAAAATTTCTGCTCGTTTTAGTGAAGCGTTATTGAACTCTTAGTATATTTTATATAAGGGAAAAGGCTCAAATATGCCATCGAACTTTCAGAAAAGGCTCATTTATGCCATCCGTTAAAAGTTTGGCTCATCTATGCCATTACCGTTTAAGAAAAGGCTTATTCATGCCATTATTTTTTAACAGTGGTTTTGTAAAACTATTTTTTACACGTGGCCAATTATAATTCGGCCACATCATTATTTTTTTTATAATAAAAAATTAAAATTCTGAACAAACAGTTTAACGGTGGTTTTGCAAAACCATTTTTTACACGTGGCCAATTATTATTCGGCCACGTCATTATTTTTTATAATATTAAATCACATTTTTGATCAAACATTTAATATTTTTTTTATTATAAAAATAATAATGACGTGGCCGAATTATAATTGGCCACGTGTAAAAAATGGTTTTGCAAAACCACCGTTAAAAAATAATGGCATGAATGAGCCCTTTCTTAAATGGTAATGGCATAGATGAGCCAAACTTTTAACGGATGGCAGAAATGAGCCTTTTCTGAAAGTTTGATGGCATATTTGAGCCTTTTCCCTTTATATAACAGGTCAATTTTGGGTATCCCCCATTTTTAGTTATCTACTATTTTAAGCTTCCGCATAGTATCTTTATTTAGTTATCTTTCAGAATGCTATGATATGCCAACTTCAGGGTTAGCTTGGGGTCACTCGTGATCCTAGGTTCCGTGTTTACGTCAAGGGGGTAGCCTCGGGGCGTGATAGTAGGTAGACCTACCAACTGTACATGTGCCTCATCATTTGAATGTCCAAAAAAAATTACCTGAACCCCACCAACGGTTCCATAGTAGGACCTATAGACCTTAAGTCTGAACAGTCGGTGAAAGTTCGACAATTTTATTTTAAGGGCTTTTGGGTCTTTTCCTAATTATTTTAACCCAATACTATGTCATTTTACCGTCTACCCTAGGCCATATAAAAACATTTTAAACCCCCCAAATTAAGCAATTGAACTCATTCTCTTAAATTTTAAAAAGTTTATCAAGTTCTACCCTTAATAAATTCTCTCTCTAAAGCTTGAAGAAGAAGTCTAGGGTTTCAAGATCAAGTCTCCAAATTCATCATTTATTGTGGGATTTTGACATCAAGGGATGATAATTTTCACCTATGGAGTCCTTTCCTCCATATAGTTCCTAAATCCTCAAATTTTACAAGTTAGAATCTCCAATTGAAATTATGGTTTTATTCAATATCATGGGTTCCTTTCAATTATGATCCAATTGATTATTTTATGTTTCTTATGCATGAATTGAGATAATTACATGTTTTTAAGTTGAATTCACTTGAACCTATGCATGATCCTTGATTTGTAGATTTTTATCTTATGATGAAGCCTTTTGAACTATAAAAGATGAATTTATAAAGATATGCATGTTTCTTTATGAAGTTGCTGAAAATGATTTAAGGTTGCTTTGAGATTAAATCATTGATGTTGTTTTTATTGTGAAAGGATTTCTCATATACTACTCAAAATATGATTTTGAAAAGATTTTCTCACATAAAGGATTCATAAGGTTGAAAGGTTTTCTCTCGTAAGATGAATTAAGATTAAGGATCTATTATAATGAATTGTAGCTTGGATTGGATACTTGATGTGCCCTTTCATGGATAATAAGGTAAGTTAAGATTAATGAGTATTCCGTGGGATTTATGCTTAGCACCGAGAGGATATCGAGATGGAAGCTCTCTCATAGTTGAGGTTGAGTTTCTAGTAGCAATCTTCCTATCCCATAACTGTGTGCCACCATAGGTTGTCTTAGATATATTTAGCTTGTGAATTCACCTAAGCTAGAAGTTTATGGTTCTTACCTTGGCAAGTAAGGACATCACATTTCGGTGTGGGATAGACATCAAATTCCATGTTATAGCTCATATGGTTTATGTCGGTTAAAGGTAAATCTCCCACAATAATGAATTAAGTTTACTCCTAGAAGTATCAAACATGTGTTTAAAGATGTTTAGCTTGAATTGACCATGATTTGTACTTAGGTCTTCTAACATGTTATTTTATGATTTAGCTTGGTTATTGCATGATATATAATGTCCCTTTTAGCATGATTTCATAACTCTTATGGATTGCTATTATACTTAGTACATTCCATGTATTAATGTATATTTGTGCCTATATTGTTTCATTAATGTGGGGTCCAACACTTCCATCCCGCACACTCGTGGCTAGATTGATCCTTAGAGTTTTTGAAGAGATTGGTGAGTCCTCATGTTCTGAGGACCGAGACTCTTTTATTTATTTATATTATTTCCATTTAAATATTGTATGTGATGTATGGGTTACATCCCAATCACTTTCTTATGATGTACTAGATGGCTTTGAGACTTATGTTAGACTTCCGCTTTTGTCAAACTCTTTATGATATAAAATGTCTTTTGAACTCTTTAAGATTCTATTATCTTGTATATGTATGCTAAGTGGATTGTATAGGGTCTCTTGGGGTCCTTTCTCCCATGTTACGACTAGTGTGTACTTTGTGTCGTGAAAAACTTGATATCAAAATACAAGATTTAGAAAGGTCCGAGGAAGTCTCATAAGCCACGTCAAGTACAGTCTTTTTCATGAATATGAAGCGCGTCATATTTATGAATAAGAAGCTATACGAAGATTAGGAAAATCCATTTCTTTCATTACTCTAAAGTCGTGCGATAAAGTGTAACTCTATATGTCTGTCTTCTAATTCCTAGCCGATGCTTTTCAAGATATGGCCCCTCAAAGAGCATATGTTAGGAGGAATGTGGAATGAGAAGCTCCTCAAGTTCGTCAAGTTCCGGCCGACCCTTTGACCGAACAAGTGACTAATACAGAGTTTAGGGCTGCTTTTCAAGTGTTGGCCCAAGCCATGACAGCTTAAGCCAATAGGGAGGTTGTGGTCCCCGTGAACCCAAATGGGGGTACAACGACAATAGATTGAGGGACTTAACTAGAATGAATCCTCCGGAGTTTCATGGTTCCAAGGCTGAGGAAGATCCTCAAGAGTTCATTGATGAAATGTATAATGTGTTGATGATTATTAGAGTGACGCCGGTGGAAAAGGTGGAATTTTCCGCTTATCAACTTAAAGTTGTTGCTCAAGTTTGGTTCAACCAATGGAAAGAAGAGAGGGTGATTGATGTGGTTCCTCTTGATTAGGAAAAGTCTAAGGTCAGTTTCCTTGATATGTTCTTTACCCTTGAGATGAGAGAGGCAAAGACACTTGAATTCATTAACCTTTGTCAAGAAAATATAAAAGTGAAGGAATATGATCTGAAGTTCACACAATTGTCTAGGTATGCTCCTACTATGGTTGGTGACCCTAGGGCAAGGTTGAGTAAGTTTGTTTTGAGACTGTCTGAGATTGTAGTCAAAGAATATCGTACCACCAAGCTCATCAATGCTATGGACATTTCTCGTCTAATGGTGCATGCTTAAAAAATAGAAGAAGAGAAACTTAAGGAGAAATCTAGGGAGGCAAAGAAGGCAAGGACCAGTGATGGTGACTTTTCATATTCAAGGTCCGTTGGACATGGTCGTTCTAAGTTCAAACAAAGGTTTTTTGGTCAAGGTTCCTCCAATGCTCCTCCAAAATTCAACAAATATATGGTATCTAACCCTAAACCTCAAGTAGGAAATGGTGGTTGATCTTCGTCGTCTACTTGTGCTAAATGTGGAAAGATGCATGAGGGTAAATTCTTAGCCGGTAAGGATGGTTGCTTTGGTTGTGGTAAGATTGGTCATAATATAATCATTTATGGCTAAGGGAAGAGAAGGTAGGCAAGTTCCACCTAGTGGTTCGGGTTCAAGTGGTCCAAAGCAAAACCGATTTTATGCCCTACAAACTCATCATGAGCAAGAGGGTTCTCCCTATGTGGCTACCGGTATGTTGGAAGTCTTTTATCTTGATTCTTATGCCATACATGATCCCGGTCCTACCTTGTATTTTGTAATGCCATATGCGGCTATGAGGTTTGATATTTTTTCTAATATATTGTTAGATCTTTTTTCTGTCTCTATCCTTGTTGGTGAGGCTATTGTGGCTAAGAAAGTCTATAGAAAGTGTCCCGTCTACTTATCCCATAGAGTCACTCATGTTGATCTTGTAGAGCTTTATATGTTAGATTTCAATGTTATTCTTGGTATGGATTGGTTGCATTCTTGATATGCTTCTATTGATTGTAGAACCCGAGTTGTCAAGTTTTAGTTTCCAAATGAGCTTATCCTAAAGTGGAAAAGGGGAAATTATGTGCCTAAAGGTCAGTTTGTTTCGTGTTTTATAGCTAGAAAAATGATTTCTAAGGGTTTCATATACCATCTAGTTAGGGTGAGGGATATGGATTCTGAAGCCCCTACTCTTGAGTCGGTCCCCGTTGTTAATGAGTTTCCAGAAGTGTTTCCTGATGATCTACCTGGTATTCCTCCCAAAATGGAAATAGACTTCGGTATTGACCTACTCCCAATTACCAACGTATATTTATTCCTCCTTACCGAATGGCTCCGACACAACTTATGGAATTAAAGGAGACATTGAAAGACTTGTCGGATAAGGGCTTCATCCGACCAAGTATCTCACCATGGGGTGCTCTAATTTTGTTTGTTTGAAAGAAAGATGGTTCACTTCGCATGTGCATCGACTACCGTTAGTTGAACAAGGTCACCATTAAGAATAAGTATCCTCTTCCAAGGATAGATGACTTGTTTGAAAAGCTTCAAGGAGCAAGTTACTTTTCTAACATTGACCTTCGGTCGGGTTATCACCAATTGAGGGTAAAAGAGGATGACATTCTGAATATGGATTTTCAAACTCGATATGGTCATTATGAGTTTTTGGTGATGTTCTTTGGCTTAAATAATGCTCCTTCCGCATTGATGGATTTGATGAATAGTGTGTTTAGATAATACATTGATATGTTCTTGATCGTGTTTATTGATGATATTTTGATCTATTCAAGGAATAAAGATGAGCATACCGATCATTTGAGGATTGTGTTGCAAGTCCTCGAGGACCAACAACTCTTTGCGAAGTTTAGTAAGTGCATGTTCTGGTTAAGATTTGTGGCTTTCCTTGGTCATATTGTTTCCGAAAAAGGTATTGAGGTAGATCCTAAGAAGACAAATATAGTTAAGAGTTGGCCTAGACCTCTATCCCCTTCGGATTTTAGAAGTTTCTTAGGTTTAGCCAGTTACTATAGAAGGTTTGTGGAATGGTTTTCTTCGATTGCCTCTCCATTGACTACATTGACCCAAAAAAAATTCAAATTCTTATGGTCGAAAGCTTCTGAAAAGAGTTTTCAAGAATTTAAACATAGACTTATTCTGCTCCGGTGTTGACTTTACTAGAAGGAACGGATGGGTTTGTTGTTTATTGTGATGCTTCAAAAATTGGGTTAGGATGAGTCCTTATGCAAAATGGGAAAGTCATTGCCTATGCTTCACGACAACTTAAGATTCATGAAAATAACTATCCTGCCCATGATTTAGAACTAGCGACAATTGTTTTTTTCCTTAAATATTTGGAGGCATTACTTATATGGTGTTCATGTTGATGTCTTTACCGACTATAAAAGTTTGCAATATGTGTTTAAATATAAAGATCTAAATCTTTGCCAAAGAAGTTGGCTTGAGTTACTAAAGGATTATGATATGAGTATTCTCTATCACCCCGACAAAGCGAATGTGGTGGCAGATATTCTTAGTCGGTTATCAATGGGTAGTGTTTCTCATGTTAAGGAAGATAAGAAGGAGTTGGTTCGTAATGTTCATAGACTGGCCCAATTGGGTGTTTGGTTGGTTTATTCTACCAAAGGCGGTGTTATGATCTATAATGGTTCAGAACCATCTTTTGTGTCAAATATGAAGGCCAAGCTAGGTCTTGATCCAAATTTGGTTGAATTGAAGGAAGCGATGCTTAAGAAGTCCGTTGAGGGTTTCTCCCAATGGTAAGATGGATTGCTTAGATATTAAGGTCGATTGTGTGTTCCCAATGTGTATAACTTAAGGGAGAAAATGTTATCTTAAAGTCCATAGTTCTCGATATTCCATTCACCCAGGAGCTACCAAGATGTACCGTGATTTGTGGGAGGTTTGTTGGTGGAATGACTTGAAGAGGGACATTGCGGAATTTGTGGCTATGTGTCCTAGTATTCAACAAGTTAAAGTTGAACATCAAAAACCAGATGGTTTCCTCAAGATATTATCATGCCAACTTGCAAGTGAGAAGATTTTAATATGTACTTTATTGTGGGTTTACCCCGTACCCGGTGACAACATGGCTCAATTTGGGTTATTGTGGATCGAATGATGAAATCGGCTCATTTTATTCCAGCCAAGGTTTCTTATTCAGCGGAAAACTATGCTAAGTTGTATCTAAGAGAGATGGTTAGGTCGTATGTAGTTCCCCTATCCATTATCTCCAATCGTGGTACCTAATTCACTTCTCAATTTTGGAAATCTTTTCAAAAGGGGCTTGGTACTCATGTTAAGCTTAGTACGGGCTTTCATCGTCAAATCGATGGGAAAGCAGAGCGTACTATCTAAACTTTGGAAGATATGTTGAGGGCTTGTGTAATTTACTTCAACGGTAATTGGGATGATCATTTGCCTTTGATTGAGTTTGTGTATAATAATAACTATTACTCTAGCATTGGTATGACTCCATTTGAGGCTCTATATGGTAGGAGCTATAGATATCCTATAGGCTGGTTTGAAATGGGTGAAGTTGCTTTGATGGGTCCCGAATTGGTACATGAAGCTATGGAGAAAGTTTGGCTTATTGGAGAAAGGTTCAAACCGGTTAAAAGTCGACAAAAGTCCTATACCAATATTAGAAGGAGAGACCTTGAGTTTGATGTTCATGATTGGATGTGCTTAAAAGTTTCACCCATGAAGGGTGTGATGAGATTTGGAAAGAAAGGGAAACTTAGTCCCCGTTAGGTGGGCCCATATCATATTTTGAGGCATATTGATAAAGTTTCTTATGAACTCGAATTACCTAATGAATTGACATCGGTGCATCTGGTTTTTCATGTCTCCTTGTTGAAGAAATGTGTTGGTGATTGGACATCTATAGTACCATTAGAGAGTGTGTGTATAAGAGATTGTCTTTGTTATGAAGAAGTTCCGGTTGAGATTTTGTATCGGCAAGTTCGGAAGTTGAGAAACAAAGAAGTTGCTTTCATAACGGTCCTTCGGAGGAATCAGTTAGTTGAGGGTGCTACTTGCAAGGCCGAGGCAGATATGATGTCCCATTATCCTAATCTCTTTCCCTCCGTTCCTACTCTAGCTTGAGGTATTTAGTTTCTCATGGTTTAGTCTTTTGGTTCTATGTGTCTTAGATATTCCTATGAGTCCTCATTTATGTGTATTCATAAAAAACCTAATATTTGAGAAAAAATGAGTCAACTTGATCAATTTTTCCATATTTATGTGCATTTGAGTATGAGTTACATATAGACCTCATGAGATGATGTTTTGGATATGTTTGAGCATGGAGTTGATTTTCCTCTTCGGATATGTGCATTTACGTGATTCCATTCATGTTGGGCAGTTAGATCTTCCCCCTACCCTTTTTATGATGTTTTGAGTCCCATTCGAGGACGAATGTTCCTAGGGGGAGATATTAGAACACCTCAGATTTAAAAAGGATGTAAAAATGCAGTGTTTTGGGTTGCAGGTGACATATGGCTCCCACCTATGGTTGGTAAGAGCACTTACAGGCCGTAGGTGGCATCCGTAGGTGACAAGGGAAAAACAGTAAAATTTGTTTAGAAATTTTTAAGACCTACGTTGGCCATGTACGGTCCGTAGGTAGACCTATCAACCGTACATGGGCCCCATCATTTGAAGGTCCAAAATCAAGTCCATGAACCCCACCAACTGTTGACATAGATAGTCTGTAGGTATGAACCGTCGGTGAAGGTTAAGTAGTTTTATTTTAAGGGCTTTTGGGTCTTTCCCTAATTGTTTTAACCTAATACTATATCATTTTAACTTCTACCTTAGGCCCTATATAAACGTTTTAAACCCCCAAATTACCCAATTAAACTCATTCTCATAAATTCTCAAAAGTTGATCAAGTTCTTCCCCAAAAAAATTCTCTCTAAAGCTTGAAGAAAAAGTCTATAGTTTCAAGATCAAGTCTCCAAATTCATCATTTATTGTGGGCTTTTGACATCAAGGTATGATATTTTTCACCTATGGAGTCCTTTCCTCCATAGGGTTCCTAAATTCTCCAATTTTACAAGTTAGAATCTTCAATTGAAATTAGGGTTTAGCTGAACTGAAAGAAAGGGAAAACATACACACCTCAAATGGTAAAGATCAAGAAGGAAAGGAACAAATAAATAAAAGATATGTGGATTAATACTCAAGCTATTGAAATTATGGGAAACAAGGGACTAACACCCTCACCTCCCAATTGACTTCAACAACCTAAATTCAACCCAAGGAAGAATAGTCAAATAAAATCGAGAATCACAAAGGGGTAACACTTTGATTAATCAAACCCAAGAAGTTAACTAACAATCCCAAGAGTTCACCTTAATTACTCACTAAGAAGATACTACAATTTGAGAGTCAATATTAACATAGTCTAAGTCTTTCAAACTAAAAGAGACTACTATTTATACTAATAAAATAAAGAAGACACTTTCTTTACAATTTTACCCTTAATGAGATAAGGGCCTTGTTTGGTTGTCTTCTTTTGTGAATTCTTGAAATTATGAGATGACCATTTGCACAAATGGCTCTTTCTTCTTTCTCTTCACTTTGATGGACCTTCCACACACTGTATGTCTTTACATTGTGTCCATCGAGCTCCTCTAAAGCTTTCACGTGATCTATGATGTCCATGACGTTATCATCCTCTCCTTCTTGAAAAGGATTCGTCCTCGAATTCAAACCTTGCAAAAACACAAGAAGAACAAGCAACCAAGAAGTCCTCATAGCAAGAGGGTTCTTATAATTGTTAGATAAAAAACCTTTATACCAAGGAGACTCAATCTCAAGGAACAAACCAAGAACACACACTAAATCCCAACACACTCAAATCAACTTGCAATTGACTCAAAATTTAGGATTTTCTTCCCTTCAACATAGAGAACAAAACCCAATAATTATTAACCTACAATTTCTCCTCAATCAAAAGACCCACTTTCAAAATTTGAAAAGCTTGAAACCCTTCAATGGTAACTTCACTTCTACAACTCCACATTGAACAAATTTTGAAACCTAGACTCAAAAAACACTAGGGAACAAAGATCTATTGTTAAAAACAACAAATCAAAACAAAAAAAAATCTTTTTTTTTTTTACAAACCAAGACTAGATTTGTAGGAACAAATCTAAACCTAAGCTATGATACCAAATGATAAGGATGAGCAAGGAAAGGAACAAAGAAATAAAAGATATGTGGATTAATACTCAAGCTATTGAAATTATTGGCAACAAGGGACTAAAACCCTCACCTCCCAATTGACTTCAACAACCTAAATTCAACCCAGGGAAGAATAATAAAATGAAACCAAGAATCAAAATGGGGTAACACTTTGATTAATCAAACCCAAGAAGTTAACTAGAAATCCCAAGAGTTCACCTTAATTACTCACTAATTACTCACTAAGAAGATACTATATTTTGAAAGTCAATATTCAACATAGTCTAAGTCTTTCAAATTAAAGAGACTACTATTTATACTAATAAAATGAAGAAGACAATTTCTTTACAATTTTACCCTTAATGAGATAAGGGCCTTGTTTGGTTGTCTTCTTTTGTGAATTCGTGAAATTATGAGATGAACATTTGCACAAATGACCTCTTTCTTCTTTCTCTTCACTTTGATGGACCTTTCACACATTGTATGTATTTACATTGTGTCCATCGAGCTCCTCTAAAGATTTCATGTGATCTATGATGTCCATGACGCTACCATCAACTCACTCAACTCAACTCAACATGATAGCAACAATAAAAGGTGCAAGATGTATAAAGCTTTTAAAATAGTAGATAATAACTCAAATATATATAAAAATACAATAATAAACTCTTTACTCTTATTTGGGAGATTCTGTAAATGAAAACCATCACTGTGAGCTACGTGATGATACAACATCTTGCCCACGCTACCAGAACTGTCCTATACCTTATCGGGGTATAGAACATCTCAATTAAGTGGACCTACTAAGTTGTGCTTAAAAGCAATAAGGCATCATCTAAAAACTATTATCCTTTACCCATGTTGGCATACATGGTTTATGAGGATTTTAAGTTGTTCGAACTCATCCCCATATCAATGTTCAATACTAGTCCCAATAATATATATAAATCATGCTCATATGTTTAAAAACAGAACTCTTCCTCAATTTGAGATACTTACTCAAAAGATTCTCTTCAAAGAGATAATTCTCAAAAATTCCTCATGAACTCATTTAGAAATCAAGGATTCCTCTCGTTTTAAATGTAAAAGTGTTAACACCTGGGAGTACTTAGTTCCCTTATACTCATTTTGAAACATGAAACTCAATTCTCCTCATTCTCTTACTCATTCAATTAAGTCTTAAAACAAGTTCTAGAAGATTGTAAAAAGCTTCTCAAAATGACTCAAAAAGGTTTCTCAAACTTTATTCTTAATCTTTACTTTAATTTGAAATGAAGATTTAAGAGTCATGAGTAGGATATATACATATGATATCTTAATGATTAATGAAGGCTTAGATAGTTGGTATTAAGAAGAGAATGAAAGCTCAACTCAAAGGAACAAGTACGCATCAAGAATGCAGAAGGAAAATGGCCAGACGCTCCTAGCACTTTTTTGGCGCGCCGCATCAGGCCTCCAATTACTGGGGTTAGTTAGGCCGCACTGCAAGTGCATGGCGCCAGCCCTCCAAGCGCCTTGGGGGCGCGATTCCCCACCCCAAACCCAGAACTTTGATGAATATTTCTTGCTCAATTCAAGACCTAACTTATCTAGAATCGAATGATTTCCTCCCAAACTCGTTTGGATTAATAAACCCAACAAATTAATCAAAAACCCATTGAAATCCATCAAGAAAAACACTCATTCGCAAGACCCTCACCTCAAGAACTCAACAAGACTCCATTGTTAAAGAATGAAGCTAAAACCACAAGAGAATCTCAAGAATTCAAATCAACCAACCTCAAGAACGAATTTATGCATAAAAATTACATGATTGGTGTGAGGGTACACTGTGAGAGCTTACATACCTCAAAAGAACCAAGTTCTTGAAAGAATGCTTGAATCTTTTTTTTCTTTTCTCCTCTTAAACTTCTCTTTAACAACTCTCTTTTGGAATGAATGAGAACTGATCTCAATCAGTTTAGACCCTTATTTGGGTGAAAAAAACGTGCTAGGCTAGTGGAGTAAAGAAAATACCAAAATACCCCTCCTTAAAACAGATGAAAATGCCTTAACTAGAGAGGCAACACTCATACATGCACAACTCTTTCATCCAAACTCAGAATTTAGAAAACTTGGCGGCGTTGTAGAGAGGACATAAAAACCTTTGATTTGATACCTCATGGGCCACCCAATTCATCCTGTACTGAAAGTTATGGTCATTTGAATTAGACCCAAAACTTAAAAAACTGACCAAAGTTCAAGTTGATACAATATGTCCCTCTTGGGAACATTCGTCCTCGAATGAGATCACACTAAATAGAAGAGGGGGTGGAATATATTTAACAACATCATCCCAAGCATACAACACACAATTTACGTATACTCAATATATCCACTTAAAAAGTACCAAGAAAAGAGTTAGTACCTTAGTTTGGAATTTCTCCGGAAATAAAGAGATGTGGGTAAATCTTCTTCATATCCTCCTCAATCTCCTAAGTAGCTTCCTCAAAAAATTGATTCCTCTATAAGACCTTGACGGATGCAACCTCCTTGGTTCTCAACTTGCGAACTTGGCAAATAAGAATCTGAACGGGTATCTCCTCATTAGATAGGTTGTCCTTAATACCAATATTCTCAGTAGGTATAATAAGTGAAGGATCACCTATACACTTCTTCAACATAGAAATGTGGATTACCATATGGACTGCTGCTAACTCTGACGATAGCTCCAACTCATAAGCTACATTGCCAATCCACTTGGATATCCTGTAAGAACCAATGTACCGGGGACTGAGCTTCCCTTTCTCACCAAATCTCATAACACCCTTCATGGGTGAAACCTTCAAGTAAACCCGATCATCAACCTCAAATTCTAAGTTTGTTCTCTTAACATTTGTATAGGATTTCTAACGATTTTGCGATGTTTTCAACCTTTCTTGAATAATCTTCACCTTCTCCGTGGCTTGATGAACCAAGTTTGGCCTTATCAACTCAGCTTCACCAACCTCAAACCATCCAATAGTAGATCTACACTTTCGCTCATAAAAAGCCTCGAAAAGAGCCATATGGATGATAGAGTGATAGCTATTGTTGTAAGCAAATTCTATGAGAGGTAAGTGATCATCCTAATTGCATTTGAAATCAATCACACAAGCCCTCTACATATTATCTAAAGTCGAAATCGTACAATATGCTTTACCATCAGTTTGAGGATAGAAAGTAGTACTCAAATTTACCTTCGAACTCTAACCTTTCTTGAAAGAGTTCCCAAATTATGCGGTGAATTGTGTGCCTCTATATGAAATGATGGACACAAGAACTCCGTGAAGTTGGACTATCTCTTGAATATATAATCTGGCATAATCTTTTGCCGAAAATGTAGTCTTAACCGACAAAAAATGGGTTGATTTAGTCATCCGATCTACAATCACCCAAATTGAATCAAGCTGCATGTGAGATCGCGGCAAGCCAGTAATGAAATCCATATTCATCCTATCCCACTTCCATTCTGGAAGATCTTTATAAACAGAGCCACACCACCAGGCCTTCGGTGCTCTACCTTGACTTGTTGGCAATTTGGGCACTTGAGAACGAAATCTGCAATACACCTCTTCATACTAATCCAGCGATAAACTTCTCTCTAGTCATGGTACATCTTTGTGGAACTGGATAGATCGAATAACTAGAACAATGAGCTTCTTCCATGATCCTCTCCTGGAGTTCATCCACCCTTGGTACACACAACCTACCTTGATACCTCAATACACTATCTCCCCCTTGTTCAAAAGCCATCACCTTTTGCTTATGAACATTCGCTTTTAATTCAAGTAAAACGGGGTCTTGGTCGTGTTTCTCCTTCACCGCAGATACTAATGATGATTCAGCCCCATTCATCACCACCACTCCACCCTCATTGGAATCTAACAAACGGACTCCCAAATGTGCAAGTCTGTGCACATCTTTGGCCAATTCTTTCTTGACCTCCTCAACATGGGCAGTACTTCTTATAGATAACCTGCTCAAAGCATCAGCAATCATATTAGCCTTACCTGGGTGATAGAGGATACTCATGCCATAATCCTTGAGCAACCCTAACCACCCCTTATGTCTGAGATTAAGCTCTTTCTGACTGAAAACATACTAGAGACTCTTGTGATCAGTGAACACATTTACATGAACAGCGTATAGATAGTGATCATATTTTCAAAGCAAATACTACAGCAGCCAGCTTTAGATCATGAGTTGGGTACTTCTTCTCATGAATCTTAGGTTGTCTAGAGACATAGGCTATAACCTTACCATTCTGCATCAATACACAACCAAGTCCAACTCTAAACGCATCACAATACACAACAAAGCCTTTTGTACCCTCTGGTACTAGGGCAGTAGTTAACTGAGTTTTCAATTCCTGAAAACTTTTCTCACATCTTTAGACCATTGAAACTTTACTGTCTTCTGAGTCAACTTTGTAAACGGGGATGAAATAGATGAAAACCCCTCGACAAAACTTCTATAGTAACCAGCCAATCCCAAGAAACTTCTTATATCAATTGGAGATGTGGGCCTGAGCCAGTTCTACACAACTTCAATCTTTTGAGTGTCAACTCGAATCCTTTCACCAGACACAATGTGGCCTATGAACTCCACTGACTCAAGAAAAAACTCACATTTAGAAAATTTAGCATACAACTCTCTATCTTTGAGAGTTTGGAGAACTACTCTAAGATGGCTAGTATGATCCTCCTCACTCCTCGAATAAATCAGGATGTCATTAATAAACACGATAACAAGCATGTCCAGATATGGCTTAACAGTCTGTTCATAAGGTCCATGAACATTGCAGGAGCATTAGTCAAACCAAAAGACATTACAAGAAACTCATAATGACCATAACAGGTCCTGAATGTTGTCTTCAGGATGTCACTTTCCCTTACTCTCATCTGATGATTGCCAGATCTAAGGTCTATCTTAGAAAAGCAAGTGGCACCCTGAAGTTGATAAAAAAGATCATCAATTTTGGGAAGTGGATACTTATTCTTGATAGTGACTTTGTTCAATTGGTGGTAGTCAATACACATCCTAAGAAAACATTTTTTCTTTCTCACAAATAAGACCGAAGTGGCCCAAGGTGAGACACCAGGTCGAATGAAGCCATTATCAAGAAGATATTTCAACTTCTCTTTTAAATCTTTTAACTCAGCTGGAGCCATTCTATATGGTGGAATGGAGATAGGCCGAGTATCGATAATAATATCTATTCCGAAGTCTATTTCTCTGTCAGGATAGACTCCGGGAAGATCACCTGGAAAGACCTCGGGAAACTCACTCAAAACTGGAACTAACTGAATAGGCGGTGTCTCCACACTAGAGTTATTAAATCGGACTAAGTGATAGATGAACCCCTTAGAGACTAACTTTTTTTCCTTAAGGTATGAAATGAAACAACCCTTAGGCACTGTTGAACTACTCCTCAACTCTAGAACAGGCTCATTAGGAAATTGAAACTTTACTACTCGAGTTCAACAATCAACCGAGGCATAACTGTCACTACCCAGACTGCCATAATTGGCACACAGACTAACCCTCCGATGGGAGAACCACTACTATAACCCAACTAAGAAACTTAAAGAAACTAAAACATCTAAAGATACAGAAGCATGTTTAAATGACGAATTAATATAGAGTTCCCATAAACTCCGAAAGTTTAAATAAACAACCAAACATAACTATTGCGGAAATTCAACCCCAAGTACCTGAAAGTCATTGTACCAAAACTCTACAAATCAACAATTCTAAGAAAAAGGGGGGTAGAACCCCGATAATAAACATACGAATAAGTCTAACTATATAGTCTGAGTACGAAAAAAATGGACTAAGCAAATAGAGGATCCATGGCAGCCTGAAAGAACTAGCTCACCCTCGAATCCGGTCTCGGTCAATGATCCCCTAGCTGAGGTCTATCAGTAGCCGCCTAAAGATTCCTTATACTCAACAAAGAACGAGCAAATGCAGTATCAGTACATAAACCACATTATACTGGTAGGATCACGCGGCTACTCCAGTAAGTGGAACATAAGCAAGTAATTACAACACAGTAAACACATATATATAGAATGCATAATTCAGTTATCATTTTAGGAGCAACATACAATTTTCCAGTATCAATGACAGACATATATGAATGTAATAATCACAAGTGGCCCTCTAATGGAACCCACACTGAAACTATTAGTGTGTCGGAATGTGACACCCGATTCAATATACATGTGTCAGAATGTGACACCCGGTCCAATATATGTGTCGGAACGTGACACCCGATCCAATGTATGTGTCAAAACGTGATACCCGGTCCAGTCAGTACAAACACAATCATAATTACACCCATAATGAACAATACACACAGGCACACACACAAGTAACAGGTTCATGGCATGCAATTGTTCGCACATATTCATTTCATTAGATTCGATTCACATTTCCCTATTGTCATACATAAGCAATTAACCGACATATATCACACAACAGGAAATTGAACCATAACCTACCTCAAAACCAAACCTGAATACTCCTAAGACACGTGAGCCTTCCATTTTTGGAGTCTTTCAGCTTGTTCTTGACCTGAAACACACAATAAACGCAAGGATCACTAAACAAGGTCTAATTTACTCGGATTATAACAAAAATTATCAACCCAAGGCCAAACCCAAGATCCTAATGTTCAATTAGGGCTTTTTACTCCATTAACTTTAAGCCAAAACCCTCCCCTAACGATAATTACCTAAGATTTTTTGTTCTAAGAATCGAAATACAGATTAAGGGAGTAATTATCTTACTTTTAGCATTAGAATTCATGGAAATCTGTCAAGAAACTATCTTGGGTTGTTCCTTATCTCTTAAGAACAAACTTTTGCAAAAAATAATGTTTTTGGGGTTTTTCCCGGTTCAAGTCGCGACTGCCCTGCCACAACGGATCCCAACCCGCCACAGTGGCCCCACCCTGGAGGGATTAATCCCGCCCCGACAGCTTGCACAGAGACAGAAACTAGGAATTTGAGTTCCAAGATCCCATTTCGCAACACACCTTCAACCCTTGACGTTTTGAAACTTCCCTTTCTCGCCAAGATTAGTTACGGGAGTTCTACTTGCCCGAATTTGATTTTGTAAAGCCGTACAAACTTCTTAGAGTTTTGGCTAATCACTCATATGGTCAAATTCATAATTAAATTCCCCATCCATTACCAGATTTCCCTAGACCTTACTTTAGTATCACATCGTAGACCCCCACCCCAACGCTATCTTCCTTATCAGTGAACCGGAACATAGTGCATAGGTACTCTTCGATGCAGCGGGGAGGAGACGACATGACATACTACGATCACGTACAGAAGTGCGAAGTTACTACACAGAAGTTTTCTGGCCCAAATTTCTTTCTAATTGGCTTTTTCATAATGACGGGAACATGTCATTACAATAGATACTAATTTACCCATCATTCATCCCCGAGTGATAAACTAGGAAAAACTGGCTATGGCAAGAGCAGAGTAGTACCTGGATCGTCGAACAACTGGATACTTGTCTCGTATTTCCTTCTCAATTTCCCAAGTAGCTTCCTCAACCAGATGATGCTTCCATCAAACTTTCACGGACATTATCTCCTTGGTCCTCAGCTTCCGAACATCGTGGTCAAGAATTGCAACCAGGTCTTCCTCATACGACAGGTCTTTGTCTAACAAAATTTAGTTCCATTTTATGATGTAATCTCCGTCCCCATGATACTTCTTCAACATGGACACATGGAACACTGGGTGGACCCCAGATAGGCTAGGCAATAAAGCCAACCTATAAGCCACCGGCCCTACACAATTAAGAATCTCAAATGGTCTGATGTATCGAGGACTAAGCTTTCCTTTCTTGCCGAATCTCATCACTCTTTTTTTGGGTGACACTTTTAAAAGGACTTGCTCACTAGCCTGAAACGTCATGTCCCTTACCTTACAGGCTGCATACTTGTTTTGTCGACTGTGAGCTACTAGAAGCTTAGCTTGGATGCTTCTCACCTTATCCTGAGCATTTTTCACCAAATCAACCCCCAACGGTTTCACATCTCCAGCCTCAAACCACCCTATGGGTTATCTACACCCTCTCCCATAAAGGGGCTCAAACGATGTCATTTCAATGCTGGAGTGGTAACTATTATTATAGGAGAACTCACACAATGGTAGGAACTTATCCCAATTCCCTCCAAAGTCAATCACACATGCCCTCAACATGTCCTCTAACACTTGAATAGTTCTCTCTGACTGCTCGTCCATCTGTGGATGGAAGGTTGTGCTAAAGTGAGTTTAGTGCCCAACTCCTCATGCAATTTTCTCTAAAACTTGGATGTGAACTGCGTACCACGGTCTGAGATGATTGAAAGGGGCACCCCGTGCAGCCTCACTATCTCCTTCTCATAAACCTTAGCCAACTGCTGAGCATTATAGTCTACTCTGACTGGAATTAAGTGGGCTCAGTTAGTCAGTCTATCAACCACCACCCAAATGGAATCAACCTTCCCTAAGGTCTTGGAAAGACCAACCACGAAATCCATAGCTATCCTCTCCCACTTCCATTCTTGAATTGGCATTCGCTGAAGTAAACCTGTAGGCCTTTGCTGCTCAGACTTTACTTGCTGGCAGTTTTGGCACTTAGCCACAAATTCAGCTATGTTTTTCTTCATGCCAGACCACCAATAAAGTCGGTCCAAATCTCAGTACGTCTTGGTCACACCCAGATGAATGGAATACTGCAAACCATGGGATTCTGTCAACATCTTCTGAATCAAGTCATACACTCGACAAATACAAATTCTTCCTTTAAAACTAAGCACACCACCCGCGTCAAGAGCCGTATCTTGTGCATTGCCTGACACTGTCTTCTTTTCGAGCTCATTCAAACTCTCATTCTCAAACTACTTGGCCTTGATCTCCTCAATAAATGTGGGCCTAACCTCAATGATGGCTAACACCCAACCTTTCTCTTAGATTCCCAAATGCATGAACTTAGACTCTAAGGTTTGAATCTCCTTGTCTAAGGGTCGCTTGAACACACCCAAGCAAGCTAGACTACTCATACTCATCATCTTCTGTCTTAATGCGTCTTCCTCCACGTTAGCCTTACCCGGATGATACTAGATGGTAACATCATAATCCTTGAGTAACTCCATCCACATTAAGGTCCTTCTAAGTGAATACATATTGTAGACTACGATGGTCAGTAAACACCTCGCACTTGACACCATAAAGGTAATGCCGCCAGATCTTGAGGGTAAACACTACCGCTGCCAACTCCAAATCATGCATCGAGTAGTTTCTCTCATGCACCTTCAGCTGCCGTGATGCATTATCCTGCATCAACACAGCACCCAATCAGATTATGAAACATCACAATAAACAATGAAATCTTTACCTTCCATCAGCAGTGCCAGAATAGGTGTTGTGGTCAAAAGAGCCTTATGCCTTAGGAAGCTCTCTTCACATTTGTCAGTCCACTCGAAAGGCACTTCATTTTGGGTCAACCTTGTAAAATGCATGGCGACAGAAGCAAAATTATTCACAAACCATCGATAGTAGCTGGTGATCCCCACAAAACTCCTAACTTCAATCACAGAACTAGGCCAGACCGAGTTCTTGACTGCTTTGATCTTTTGGAGATCTATCATCACCCCTTGAAACCACATGCCCCAAAAAGATAACTGAATTCAACCAAAACTCACACTTGGAAAATTTGGTATACAACTTCTATTTCCCAAAAACATCCTAAACAATACGAAGATGGTTGACATGCTCTTCACTACTCTTAAAATACACCAAAATGGCATCAATAAAGACAATAACAAAAGAATCCAGGAATGGTTTGAATACCCCATTCATCAAACTCATTAAAGTTGAAGGTGCATTGGTCAACACAAACGACATCACTAAACACTCATAGTGCCCATAGCGGGTCCTGAATGCTGTTTTTTGTACATCTTCAGGCCTAATCTTTAATTGATTGTAACTAGACCTTAGGTCCATTTTATTGAACATTGATGCACCCTGCAACTGGTCAAAAAGATCATCTATTCGAGGCAACAAATACTTATTTCGAATGGTAACCCGATTCAACTGTCGATAGTCTCTGCACATCCTCATTCTACCATCCTTCTTCTTAACAAACAAGACAGGATCACCCCACGGGGAAGCACTAGGACAGATGAAACCTTTATCAAGAAGCTCCTGGATTTGAGCTTTAAGCTCTCTCAATTCTGCCAGAGCCATGTGATCGGGGGGGGGGGAGGGGAATGGAGATGGGGCGAGTGTTGGGTTCCTATTCAATGCAAAAATGTATATCCCTATCCGGAGGCATACCAAACAAGTCGGTAGGAAACACTTCCTTGAATTCAAACACTACAGAAATAGACTCAATAGCGGGAGACCCGACATCAACATCTTGAATATGAGCCAAATTCATCAAACACCCCTGCCCCACAAGTTTCCTATCCCGGATGAAAGATATGCCTTACCTGGCTTAGGCTTGTACACCCCTTCCCACTCTAACCTTTCCCTACCTGGGATCTCTAGAGTTATCGACTTAGCATTACAATTAAGCACATCATAATAGGGGGATAGCCAAGTCATGCCTAAGATTATATCAAAGTCAGTCATATCAGGAATAACCAAATCAGCCTAAGTTTGAAAAACCCATAAACAAGACAGGACAAGCACGATATACATAGGTGATTATGATAGACTCTCCAACTCGGTAGAAACATGGATGGGGGCATCAAACACATCACAACCTGCATCAAATTCCAAGGCAAACTTAACTGACACATGAATAAGTAGAACCCGGATAAAACAAAATAGTAGCCATCCAGTCATAGACAAGAGTAGTACATGTGATCACTGCATCAGACGCCTCAGCCTTGGTCTTGCTCAGAAAGGCATAAAGCTGTGCTCTTGGGATTCTTAGCCAATGTCTTGGCCTGGCCATCCACTTTGTTCACAAAGTCTCTCACCTAATTAAAACCTGCAGAGGTCATGTGAATAGACAATACCTATAATTCAGGGTTTAGTCCCTTGACAAATAGATGAATTCTCTCTTTCTCTGTAGACACCAATTGTGTAGCATATCTAGACAAGGCATGAAATTTAGCCTCATATGCAGCTACAGATATACCACCCTGCTCCAAGGCCATGAACTCATCCTTCTTGCGATCCCTCAAATTCTGAGGCACATATTTCTCTAGAAATAGAGCGTGGAACTGCGTCCAAGTGAGTGTGGGCAATACTGGTGATCTGCATTCCACATTGGCCCTCCACCACTGCTTAGCCTCACCCTGAAGCTTGAAGGTCACGAACTTTACCCCATTCTGGTGTACAATGCCTAACTTGTGAAGCCTTTCATAGCAATCCAGAATGAACTCACAAGCATCCTCACTCTCAGAACCAAGGAACACCGACGGCTTCAGCTTCAGAAACTTAGTCAACATCTCATGCTCAGTACCAGTCATCACATGACAGAACAGGGGACAGAAAAAGGTATCAGTGCCTAATGCTCCACCTACCTTGGGAACCGTAATAACAATGGGGGGTTGACTGGAGGTTGAGCCGCTTGCAATGTGGGAAAGACTTCAGGGTCGACCAACCCCTTTAGAAAAGTAATGATCTGCTGAGCTAACACTGGGTCTAAAGGAGGAAGACCTCTAATCTCTGCATGTGTATTCTCCTCTGGTCCAACATCATCCTCGTTTTCCATCTCCATATTCTCTTTTACCTCTTCGTGAGGTGCAGGAGGAGCCTCTTCCATGGGAACATTCTCAACTAGGGATCCATCCCTAGCAGGTGCTACCCTTCCTCGACGTATGCCCCTTTGTCTTTCTCTACCCCTGCCTCAACCCCGACCACTTGTTACAGACTCCTCTGCTGGCTCATTGATGGGAGCTACAAACTCTTCTGTTGGCTCATCTTCATATCGTGTGTTAACCATCTGTGGATAGAAGAAGGAAGGAGATTAGATACCAATTGGAATCAAGTCATAGCACGAAAAAAGAACAAACAAAGAGATTTCCTAAACTCTTGTAGCCTCTCGAAAAAAAGTACACATGTCTCCGTACCATTTTGCAAGAATCTACTACACTCGTTTTGATACAATGAGATCAACGAACCTAGGGCTCTGATACCAACTTTGTCACGATCCAGGCCGTCGTGATTGGCACCCACACAAACCCTTCAGTAGGAGAACCACTACTACAACCCAACTAACAAACTTAAAGAAACTAAAGCATTTAAAGATACGGAAACATGTTTAAATGACGAATTAATATGGAGTTTCCATAAACTCCAAAAGTTTAAATAAACAACTAAACATAACTATTGCGGAAATTCAACCCCTAGAACCTGAAAGTCATTGTACCAAAACTTAACCAATCAACAAGTCTAAGAAAAAGGGGCTACAACCCCGAAAATAAACATACGAATAAGTCTAACTATAAAGTCTGAGTCCGAAAATAATAAACTAAACAAATAGAGGATCCATGGCAGCCTGAAAGAATTGGATCACCCTCGAATCCAGTCTCATTCAATGATCCCCTAGCGGAGGTCTATCAGTAGCCACCTGAAGATGCCCTATACTCAACAAAGAACGAGCAAGTGCAGTATCAAGACACAAACCACAGTGTACTGGTAGGATCACGCGACTACTCCAGTAAGCGAAACACAAGCAAGTAATTACAATACAGTAAACACATATATACAAAATGCATAATTCAGTTATCATTTTAGGAGTAACATACAATTTTCCAATATCAATGACAGACAAGTATAAATGTAATAATCACAAGTGGTCCTCTCATGGAACCCACACCCAAACTGTTAGTATGTCGGAATGTGACACTCGATCCAATATACATGTGCCAGAACGTGACACCCGGTCTAATATATATGTCAAAACGTGACACCCGATCCAATGTATGTGTCAGAACATGACACCCGGTCCAGCCAGTACAAGCACAAACTCAATCACACCCATAATGAACAGTACACGCATGCACACAAGCAAGTAACAGATTCATGATATGTATTTGTTTGCACATATTCATTTCATTAGATTTGGTTTCACATTTCCCTATTCTCAAACATGCATGCATATGATAAAGCAATTAACTAGCATATATCACACAACAGAAAATTGAACCATCACCTACCTCAAAACCAAGTCTGAATACTCCTAAGACATGTGAGCCTTCCCTTTTCGGAGTCTTTCAGCTCGTTCTTGATCTAATATATGCAATTAATGCAAGGATCACTAAACAATGTCTAACTTACGCGGATTATAACAAAAATTATCAATCCAAGGCCAAACCCAAGATCCTAATGTTCAATTAGGGCTTTTCCCACCATTAATTCATGTCAAAACCCTCCCCCAATGATAATTACCCAGTTCTAAGAATCAAAATACGGATTAAGGGAGTAATTATCTTACTTTTAGCGCTAGAATTCGTAGAAATCTATCAAGAAATTGCCCTGGGTCATCCCTTATCTCTTTAGAATGAACTTCTGCACAAAACAACGTTTTTGGGATATTTTCCCGATTTAAGTCGCGGATGCCCCCGCCACAGCGGACCTCAACCCGCCACATCGGCCCGGCCTTGACTAGATTTATCATGCCCCAGTGGTTTGCACGGAGACAAAAACTTGGAATTTGAGTTCCAAACTTCTATTTTACAACACACCTTCAACCGTTGACGTTCTGAAACTTCCCTTTCACGCTAAGATCAGTTTTGGGAGTTCTACTCGTCCGAATTCAATTTCATAAAGTCGTACATACTCCTTAATGTCTTGGCTATTCACTCATGTGATAAAATTCATAATTAAATCCCCCATACATTACCAAATTTCTCTAGACCTCACCTGACTCATATTTCATCTAAGTTTGGCCTAGGCTAGAAATTTCCAAGTTACTACCCATAAATTTTCTGGCACAAATTCCTTCCCCATTGGCTTTTCCATAACGATAGGAACAAGTCATTACAATAAAAACATAAAGTCAGTACATACCTAGAATAACAATAAATTCCACCATGTCTATCTTGACTAAATCAACCATGGTGTCCTTGTGATTGACAGAGATGACACAATCACGATAAACTCTTTCTTCTAGAATAGACGCACCAACAGGTGTGGAAATACTGAAGGTCTTAAGAAGTCATCCGAAAAGAATATCAAACCTCATATCTATTTATGGAGTCACAAAAGATAGACTCGCACCTCGATCAAGTTATGCATATACATCCAAAGTAAAGACTTTGATTGTCACACCCCGAGGCTAACCCCTTGACGTAACATGGTACCTAGGATCACAAGTGACGCCAAGCTAACCCTTTGTCTGACATATCATAAGCACACTGAAAGATAACTAAATAAACAAGAACTATGTGGAAGCTAAAAAATGGTTATTTGACAAATAAGGAATACCCAACTAGTCTGGATATATAAACCATACTAAAAGGTTAATAACACCTGAAAGATCAAACTTAACAAGTCAAGTTGATACTACTACTATGTCTGAAAAGACTCTAACTAAGTTGAGTTGCTGGAATATACTCCCCAGCTAACTCTAACAAAGCAGAAAACTGAAAGTAAAGGCTAAATAAAAGCATGTCGATTGTCCTCGGAATAAGAGGACTCACCACTGAAGTTGTTGAGTGCGGACTGGGAGTCGATCTAAGCGCGATCCGGATGCTGAGTACATGAACCTATATCATAGAAAGAAAGTAGCGCAGAGTATGCGTCAGTACTTTGAATGTACTGAGCATGCAAGATATAGATACTAAGCTGAACAAACATATATAAGCTGAAACAAGGCATAACTAAGCAATACAATAAACTGAGCAAGAATGTAAATACTAAAAAGATATCGAAAAAGTTAAACTGAATGCAATGACCAAGTGCTAATCATGAACATGACATGCTAAACTGAATACTGAAGTACATACTGAAAACCTGGTCAAATGCATTAACGGTCTGACTGTGGGAGATACTATTAACCGACATAAAACCACATGAACTAAACTTGGAGTCCGATGTATACGCCCCATCGAGAGGACCCAATATACCTTGCCAAGGGTATAAAGACATGACTAGCGTGATCACTAAATATAATGCCCAACAGACGGGACTTATACCCATATGGGGGCACGTAGTTTTGGGACTATAAGAGTACGCTGAACCCTCATCCAACTAGGTGTTAATTCTACTCCCAATTGAATATGAATATGACTGAAATGTAACTGAAATACTGAGTAGCTCAAAATACTGACATGTTAACTGAAAATGCAACATTCATATACTAATAATGTAACATTTGATAACTGAAACATGATTATATGTTTATTTAACCTAGCAAGTGTAATTTCTGAATTAAGAGAATCCACACAACTAGGTTTCTGAGTTTCATACAAGGAACTGAACAAACCTTCCTGTAACACCTCAGAATACTAGTAGGTGAAACTAGAGCCTTACGAGTGTGTTGTTGAGTTTGATGTGGGATTTTATGTTGTAAAATGAGTTCCCGAGCTTAGTTTGATGAATTTAGGGTTTTAACGTCAAGGTACGATTCCCCAAGTACAAACCTAGGGTCCTTGACCCTAAATCCTAACCCCAAGGCTGCCCCAAAGAACCAAAATTTGCCAAAATGTTGGGGGATACGGATGGGACCTACTCCCAGTAGGTCCATCCACTCCTCGTGGGGGAGGCCCGTAGGTCAAGGCCCAAGATGTCAAGTTGTTGAACCCACCCACGGACCTGCAGGATGGGCCGAGAGTGCACCCACGGTCCGTGGGTCAATAGGGTGTGGGTCACACCTGAGTTCTGCCTAGGTTCGGTCATTTAAGGGGATAAATGGTAAATTCCAAATTAATTACTTAGTGATTGGGTATGGTTTATATTGTTTTATTTCACTTATTAAAGGTTTTTTAAACTATTAACTACCATTTACAACTCATTATTCCCAAAATCCAAGATTAGAAACCACCTTCTCTCCAAATAATTCTCTCTCTAGAAACCTCCATTGGAGAAGAAGAAGTCAAGGTTTGTACTCAAGAGTTCATCTTTTCTCTTCAATTTCGTGGATAATCTTCAATCAAGGTATGGTAGTTTTCATCTGTGGGTAGCTTTCACCCATAGAGTCCCTTCAAAACATGATTTCAAACCTTCCAAATCCCCCCAAAAGTTAGGGTTTCAATCTAAGTCATGGGTTCAATTTCAAAACGTTTTCAAAGGTTAATTTATGATGAATTATGATTGAATTGAGGAATTAATTATGTTTTATGATGGAATTCACCCATAAACTCATGATGTCCCCCAAAATACTAAATTGTGAATTTATGATGTGGGTTGATTGATTATGGAAGCATATTAATTGAGTATGTCTATATTGATTGAGTTATTGAATCATGATATTCCCCTTATCTAATGTATAATTCTATATGTTTGGGTTGAGATTGATTCATAGCCTTGGAGGGTAAATTATGAAGGATTGATGTATAACATGATGTTATGGATATGCTTTGTGATTTCAATGAAAGTAATGTGATTATGTCTAGAATGAAATTGTGTTATTATTGAAAGGTTATTCTCAATTATACACTTATGAATGATGATGAAATATATGAAAGGTTTCTACAATGTAATGATACATCTTGAATTGGTAGGCTTAGGGCATCCTCTTCTTGTGTGACTAATGTATCTTGAATTAATGAACATTGAATCGGTAGACCTAATGGTGGTATCCCTTTCATGTAATGAATAATGAACCATGCATCGGTAGACCTAATGGTGGTAGCCCTTTCATAAATGAATAATGAAGTATTCTAAGGCTATGTCTTGAATCGGTAGACCTAATGGTGGTAGCCCTTCATGATGAGTCTATGAACTACTAATGTAATGATGAACCTTGATTCGGTAGACCTAATAGAGGTGGCCCTTTCTTGAGGATTCAATGAGCTATTCTAATAATTTACCTTGAATCGGTAGACCTAATGGTGGTGGCTCTTTCATGTGTGTAATGTACTTTGGGTCGGTAGACCTAATGGTGGAAGCCTCTCAAGTATAATAATGTTAATGATAATGAACTACTCTATGGGAATGTTAGCTTAGCACCGAGTGGATATGGTAAGATGGAAGCTATCCCCATGTTAGGCCAGGTTTCAATGAACATCTTTTTTATCCCATAACTATGTGCCCACATAGGTTTTAGCTAGTGGATCCACCTAAGCTAAATTACCGGTTTTACCTTAGGAAAGTATACCAACCCTTACAGTGTGGGAGACACCGGATTCCATGGTTTGCTCACATGGTCTATGTTGGTTAATGCTTATTCACATCATGTGAGATACGTGCTATGGTTACTCAAGAGGTTATATGAAGTGTGGGTGGTAGTATGGGATGTCATTCATGCATTGCACGAGTAGGCTTTGAGAGAGATATGGTGTGATTCTCTAATTTCTTGATGTCTAATGAAATGAATCTGCTCATAATGAAGCTAATGAGAATGTTGACTTAAAGGTTTAATGTAATGATGAATGCTTAACTTGGAAATGTTATTATGAGTTACTTTTCTTGTCATGACTTATTAAATGTGAATGTTCCTTATCTATAATTATTGACCAAAGATGAGAATGAAGAATGGTAATAATGTTATGGTGGCCTCAAAGTGGTACTTAGTATGAATGGTATTATGGGATGCTACTCCTACATTGTACAAGTATAACTTAGGGTTACTTTCATGATGGTTATATTATGTTTTCATGACTTACATGTTGAATATGATTGTATCTTATGCCTTTTATACTAAATTCCATGATGTTTCTCAAAATTGGCATAATGCATGGTTTTCAACCAAAATGTCATTTTTAAGCATGATTTTTGCATGGCTTTCATACTTAGTACATTTTGTGTGCTAACCCATATTTCTTATATTTTTACTACAAAGTGTAGGTCCGGCATTCAAGGTGAATCCTTCTAGTTCAAAGCTTGGATTGAGTCTCTCCAAAGCTTGTGGTATGTCCTCATGGATCCGAGGACAAGTGCTATATTGTTGTTTCATCTCTTTCATAGTACTAGACACTTTTTAGACTTTCTATTGTAAGGGTCGTGACCCTATCTTTGATTCAAGATGTATTAGATGGCCACGTGAGACAAGTAGACTTCCGCTGGTTGATTTTAACTAAAGCTTTTGATTGTATGGATTAAAAGTTTTAAATTTTGTACCCTTTTTCATATGTCTTATGTTATGAATGCTATGAGGCTTTTCGGAGTCTTGTACGCCGTGTCACATCCGGGATGTAGGGTCGGATCGTGACAAACATGGTATCAGACCACAAGATATTTTGATGGTTTTTAGGATTGATGTCTCACAAGCCACGTCTAGTAGAGTCTTGTTAATGAGTGTGAAGTGCGCCACATTTATGAATGAGAGGCTATAAGGCGTTAGGAAACTACACTTCTTTCATTACTCTTTGAGTTGTGCCAAATAGTTTAGCTCTATAAAAGTCATTTTCCTAACCCTTATCTCATGTTTATAGGATATGAATACAAGAAGGGAGAACGCAAGAAGGATGGAAGAGGAGATTGTGAATGAGGGAGTTCCTCCCCAAGGTCCTCAAGGTAACCAAGTTCCTCAAGGCAATCAAGTTCCTATTGATCCTCCGGCCATGTCCAATGAGGAAGTTAGGTCGGCTCTTCTAATGATGGCTCAAGCCGTAACTACTCAATCCCAAGCTATGATGGCCTAAGCCAATAGGGGTGTTGAAACCCATGTGAACCCTAATGTGCACAATATGGCTTCTAGGTTGAGGGATTTTGTGAGGATGAATCCTCTGGTGTTTCTTGGTTCAAAGGTGGAAGAGGATCCCCAAGAGTTTGTTGATGAGGTGTATAAGGTAGTAATGCTATAGGGGTGACTTCTATAGAGAAATCAGAACTAGCCGCCTACCAATTGAAGGATGTTGCCCAAGTTTGGTTTACTCAATGGAAGAATAATAGGCCGGTATAAGTGGGTCACATAGATTAGGAAGTGTTTAAGAAAGCATTCCTTGATAGGTTATTTCCCCGTGAGAAGAGAGAAGTTAAGATGGAAAAATTTATCAACCTTAGGCAAGGTAACATGAATGTTCAAGAGTATTCTTTGAAATTTACCCTACTGTCTAAGTATGCTCCATCTTTTGTGTCAAACCCGAAGGATGGGATGAGTAGATATGTAACAGGTGTGTCCGACCTAGTTGAGGAAGAATGTCGTACGGCAATGCTCCATGATGACATGAATATCTCTAGGCTCATGATGTATGCTCAACAAATTGAGGAGTCCAAACTTAATAGAAAGAATAGGGAGATGAAGAGAGCTAGGTCCGATGAGCAAGGTCAACCAAGGTTCAAAAAGAGAGCTTCTAACCAAGATTCTTCAAGCACTCCTAGGGTTAACCAAGAGAAAGGTAGTGGACCTCCATTTTCTTAACCTACTTGTACCAATTATGGAAAGAAGCATCACGGGATGTGCCTAGCCGATACAAATGGGTGTTATGGTTGTGGAAAGAATGACTACCAAGTGAAAGATTTCCCTACTCTTACATCCAAAGGAAGGGAGGCCAAACAAACTTATCCTAGTGTCCCAGATCCTTATGCTACGAAGAATAGTCGTTTCTATGCACTTAGGGCTAGAAAGGACAAAGGAGATCATCCGGATGAAGGCACCGGTATGTTGATAGTTTCTTAAAGTTGTGAATGTTTTATTAAGGTCCTTATGCTATTTTAATGTTAGCCTTAGTATGGGTTTACTCCCAAGGGGAGATGGTATGGTTAGAAAGCAAAGTTGTTGAGAGTTCTGATATCCTTATATCTTTCTTCTATTCCTATTCAAGCTTAAGACAAAGAGTTCCTTTTGGCTTGTTTCATGTTTTGGAGTCATGTGTGATTATGTGTTTCCATGGTATCCTTATGTTATGCATGTTCTTGATGTATTCAAGTTTAATGAGAAAATGAGTTTTTATGATATATGTTCCTCATGTTGATGTGCATTTAGTATGAGTTTTCTATATGCTTCATGAGATGAATTGTTGAACATGCTTAAATGTGCTTTTGAGGATAATTGCATAATTTGCTACATGATGTTATGATGAGAATTCTTTGAGTTGTATAAGGTAATTCCTCCAATGAAATGAGAAATGTTGAAGTTTTGATGCATAATGAGTTTGTAGATGTAGTTCCTACATCTTTGTGTTGCATTGCGTATGTTTGAGATAGAGTTGAAGTTTCCTCCTTGCTTTGTGCATTGTTTATGATGCTTCATGCATGATGGGTTGCTAGTATTGAGTCTTTAATTCCGTAAGGTCTTTACAGAGTCATTCGAGGATGAATGTTCCCAAGGGGGAGATAATGTAACACCTGAGAAAACTAGTAGGTGAAACTAGAGCCTTACGAGTGTGTTGTTGAGTTTGATGTGGGATTTTATGTTGTAAAATGAGTTACTAAGCTTAGGTTGAGGGGTTTAGGGGTTAAACGTCAAGGTACGACACCCCAAGGACCAACCAAGGGTCCTTGACGAGGACCCTAAAGCCTAACCCCAAGGCTGCCCCAAATAACCAAAAGTTGCCAAAATGTTGGGGGATACGGATGGGAACTACGCCCCGTAGGTCAAGGCCTAAGATGTCAAGTTGTTGAACCCACCCTGGACCTGAAGGATGGGGAGTGAGTGCACCCACGGTCCGTGGGTCACACCTGAGTTCTGCCTAGGTTCGACCATTTACGGGGATAAGTGGTAAATTTCAAATTAATTACTTAGTGATTGGGGATGGTTTATATTGTTTTATTTCACTTATTAAAGTCTTTTGAAACTACTAACTACCCTTTACAACTCATTATTCCCAAAACCCAAAATTAGAAACCACCCATCTCCAAATAATTCTCTCTCTAGAAACCTCCATTGGAGAAGAAGAAGTCAAGGTTTGGAGCTCAAGAGTTCATATTTTTTCTTCAATTTCATGGAGAATATTCAATCAAGGTTTGGTAGTTTTCATCTATGGGTAGCTTTCACCCATAGAGTCCCTTCAAAACATGATTTCAAAGCTTCCAAATTCCCCCCAAAACTTAGGGTTTCAATCTAAGTCATGGGTTCAATTTCAAAACATTTTCAAAGGTTAATTTATGATGAATTATGATTTAATTGAGGAATTAATGTTGTTTTATGATGAAATTCCCCCATAAACCCATGATTTCCCCCAAAATACTAAATTTTGAATTTATGATGTGGGTTGATTGATTATGGAAGCATATTGCGGTATTCTATTCACCCGGGATCCACCAAGATGTACCGTTATTTATGGGAAGTCTATTGGTGGAATGGGATGAAGAAAGATATTGCGGGATTTGTGGCTAAGTGTCCAAGTTGCCAAAAAGTGAAGGTTGAGCATAAAAAACTGGGAGATTTATCGCAAGACATTAGCATTCCTACTTGGAAGTGGGAAGATGTGAATATGGACTTTATAGTGGGGTTTCCGCGTACTCGGCCATAATATGATTCGATTTGGATTATAGTTGACCGAATGACGAAATCGGCCCATTTTATTCCCGTCAAAGTTTCTTATGTGGAAGAATTCTATTCCAAATTGTATGAGAGGGAAATGGTAAGATTGCATGCTGTTCCATTGTCCATTATCTCTGCTAGAGGTACTCAGTTTACTTCTCAGTTTTGGAAGTCATTCCAAAAGGATCTTGGCACAAAAGTAAAGCTTAGCACGACTTTTCACCCACAAACAGATAGGCAAGCGGAGTGAACAATCCAAACTTTAGAGGATATATTAAGAGCATGTGTCATCGATCTCAAGAGAAGTTGGGATGATGACTTGCCATTGATAGAGTTCACTTATAATAATAATAGCTACCATTCTAGTATTGGTATGGCCCTCTTTGAAGCTCTTTATGGTAGGAGGTGTAGATCTCCTATAAGGTGGTTTGAAGTGGGTGAGGTTGCCTTGATTGGACCCGAGTTAGTTCATGAGGCTATGGAGAAAGTTTGGCTCATTAGAGAGAGGTTGAGAACAGCCCAAAGCCAACAAAAGTCCTAATTGGTGTTAGAAAGAGAGACCTTGAGTTTGAGGTTAGTGATTGGGTCTATTTGAAAATCTCACCTATGAAGGGTGTGATAAGATTTGGGAAGAAAGGGAAACTTAGTCCCCGATACGTAGGCCCGTATCAAATCTTGAGACGTGTTGGTAAGGTTGCTTATGAACTCAATTTGCCAAATGATTTGGCAATGGTGCATTTGGTGTTCCATGTCTATATGCTTAAGAAGTGTGTTGGATATCCGACATCCATAGTCCCCCTAGAAGGGTTGGGAGTTGATGAAAGTCTCTCTTATAAAGAGGTTCTTTTTGAGATTCTAGACCGGCAAGTTAAGAGATTGAGAAACAGGGAAGTTGCTTCCGTGAAGGTATTGTGGAGAAACAACTTAGTTGAGGGTGCTACTTGGGAGGTTGAGGGTGCTACTTGGGAGGCCGAGGCTGATATGAAGTCCCAATATCCTCATCTCTTTTCTTCTACTCTAAATTGAGGTAATGAATTTCTCTTGGTTTGTTTATGATTAGAAGTCACGAGTGTTTCATGTGTTTCCACGATTTCTTTATATACATGTTCATGAAAATGCTCAAGTCTTGAAAGAATTGACTTGTGTAAATTGGTTTCCTCATGTTGTTGTGAATTGAGTATGAGTTGCCTATAGACTCCATGAGATAAATTGATGAACATGCTTTAGATATGATTTTTGAGATTGAATTGCATATGAGCTCCATGAGATTATGTTGAGCATGTTTTAAGATGGAGAAGGTACTTCCTCCTTGAATATAAGAAATTTGAAAATTTCATGCATAATGGGCTGCTAGTCTTGAGTCTTTTCGTTTGAAAACGTGCTTAAAATCTCATTTGAGGACGAATGATCCCAAGGGGGAGATAATGTAACACCCCGAATTTGAAATGAGGCAAATAGCAGCTTTTGGGAAAACTGCAGGTGCCAACCAACGGTGGCTAACCACGGACCGTAGGTGGGTCCATGGTTGGGCACCTTAGGAAACCCCAGGTTGGGATGATGACTGGACCCATGAGTCGTAGGTACATCGACGTCCCGTGGTCCAGTGGCCCATCAACTGGCCAAAAGTCTCTGACCACGAACGACGCTTGACCTGGACGGACCGTAGGTCCATCCACGGTCCATCGGTCGTGTCTTGTGGGTCAGGACCTGACGATATTTTAGGGGCATATGGGTCTTTTCCTATTTTAATTAAATCAAAGTGGTGTTGTTTTGCCTAAGTCTAGAACACCTATATAAGTATTTTTAACCCTGAAAACCCCTCATTCAAGTCATTCTCTCAAATCCTAAAAATAATCATCTCAAATATTCTCTCTCTAGAAGTTAGAAGAAGAAGGAAGAAATTAGAGCTAGGTCAAGATCAAGTCTCCCAATCTTCAAGATATTGAGGGCATTGTAATCAAGGTATGATGGCCTTTCATCCAAGTAATCTTCCATCCATGGAGTCCCCTAGAATTCCCTAATTTGATGAAGAATTCCTCAATTTTAGTTAGGGTTCTTCCAATGTTATGAGTTATTATTAATGTTGATCCAATTGAGTGGATAATGATTGTTTATGATTGAATTGATAGTATATCATGTTTTTAAGATGAAATTACTTGTACCCATGCCTACTTCATGATTCTAACCTAGAATTGATATAGTTGGGTTGATGCCATGAAAGAAAACTTTGTGGGTTTAGATGTATCCTTATAGGATTGATGAATTATGATTAGAATAGATTTAGAATAAAGCTTAATTGATGATCATGAAATCTAGGGCTTTGAGAGTAAAGCTTAGGTTATGAATTATTGGTAATTGATGGTATTGTTGAGGAAATGATACTTCCCCATGAATCGACTAAGTATGAATGTATGAATGTGAAAGGCATTCTCACATGAATGATTCTAGGTTGAAAGGATTGCTCACCTAAAATGAATCAAGACTAAAAGTTTATGTAATTGATGAGGCTAGAGGCGATTACCCTTGATCTCCATATGAAAGGATATGAGGCGATTCCCATACTCCTTAGAATTGAACAAGAGGTGAGTACCCACATTCTTACTATGATGAATGGACATGGAGGTGAGTACTCACATTATATGATAAATGGTGTGGAGGTGAGTACCCACATCATATGATGAGATTGTTGAGGTGAGTACTCGTGATCTAAAAGTAAGTAAGGCAAGAAGTGAATACCCATTAGCCTTTGTAACTTAGGCAAAGAGGCGAATCCCTATGTCTTTAAAAGTAAGTGTGAATGATGTAGATAATGTTGTGAAGAATGAATAGCTTGGGTTGTTGCTTGATATGCCTTCCATGAGGTAAGTTGACTAGAGGCAGATGACCCAAGTCTTTACTAGAGGCAGATGACCCAAGTCTTGACTAAGGATAAGTAAGGTTACTTGAGAAGTATTTCTTTCTTATTATGATAATTATTTATGTGCATTGAATATGATTATGGTTTGTATTGACTAACCATTATGTTTATGTTGTTTATGCTAGCCATCATATTTAGTACTTGATTGTACTAGCACATACTCTTGCCTAAATTCTTAATAAATCTAGTGTTCGGCGACGTCGACACTCATTCTCGTGGCTAGGATCATAGTAGCTCAAGGAAGTAAAGATTTGGTGAGTCCTCATTGGATTCAAGGATGTGATCACCACTTTCTTTTATGTCTTGGACTATTGTATGGGTTGTGTCCCAAGACTTTACTCATGATGTTCAGATGGTTTGAGACAATTGTTTAGACTTCCGCTTCATTTTATAAAGTCTTCGATTGTTTTGAAATGTTTTAAATTTTCGCTCATTTCTATTACTCTATATTATGATATTCTAAGTGGCTTGTATGAGGCCCTCGGGATCTTATACGCCTTGTTACGTCTAGGGGATACCCCTGAGTAGTGACATAGACTGATCCCTATTGTTGTTACCTCCTTGACCCTGCCTGGCAGAAGGGAAATCCCTCAACGTATGGCCAAACTGACCACACCTAAAGCACCATTCCTTGCTTGCAAGACACTCGCCCACATGGTTCTTACCACACTTTGGACAAGTTGGGAAGGTCATGTTACCTGAAGCACTCCCCTGAGACTTAGAGCCTGATGCCCTACCTTTATGATCCTGTCGAAGCCTGGGGGATAGAGCACTAGCGGATGAAGGTGATGGGACTGTAGACCTCTGGTGAAACTGTGACCGATTTCCACCGTCTGACATTTGCTGTGAGTACTCATAATTTCATATGCTGGCCTTTTTGTTGTCCTTATCCAACTCTCTAAGCTTATCCCCTAGTAGCATAGCATTCCTGCACTCAGTCTTCACCAGATCATATACCTCAAACCAAAACTTACTTAGTTATGCCCCTAAATCGGCAACCACGTGTGGAGCATACCTGGAGAGATGAGTGAACTTCAACTCATACTCGACCCTTCCTCAAGTTCATAAACTCTTGTGCCTTAGCTTTTCTCAACTCTCTTGGGAAGAACCTATCTAGGATGCTAACTCAACACTTTCAGTTCCAGTTACTTGCATTACCGCAAGGATTTTGTTAACCTCATCAATGAAGTTTTGTGGGTCCTCACTAACCTTCGACCCTAGAACTCAGGTGGATTCATCCAAACAAAGTCTTGAACCCTAGCTGCAGCTGATCCAGCATTTGTGTTTGCAGGAACTAGACTTGTTGATTGTTCTGATTGACTACACTATGAGCCAAGAGCTGGATAGCATTCTAAAATTCTGCATTCGTAACGTCATAGTTTGGGACTAGAGGAACTGCGTTAGCATTGCATGCATTAGCTCTACGAGGAGGCATGATCTAAAATGCATAATGATGAATTATAAAGGAGAATTTGGATCAAACCCATGCACGATAAAAAGAGCAAAGAAAGTAAAGTTTTTCTTAAAACACTTCGCAGCCTCTCTCTCATAGATGTGGTGCACTTCACACCCATGAAAGAGACTCTACTTAGTGCAACTTTCAGACATCCTAGGACTATTGAACCTAATGCTCTGATACCAAGTTTGTCACGCCTTGAGGCTACCCCCTTGATGTAACACAAGACCTAGGATCACGAGTGACCCTAAGCTAACCTTGTGTGTGGCATATCATAAGCATACTGAAAGATAACTAAATAAATAAGAACTATACGGAAGCTAAAATAGTGGTTATCTGAATAATGAGGAATACCCAACTAGTCTGAATGTATAAACCATAATAAAAGTTTAATAACAACTGAAAGATCAAACTTAACAAGTCAAGTTGATACTACTACTATGTCTGAAAAGCCTCTAACTGAGTTGAGTTGTTGGGACATACTACCCAACTAACTCTAACAAAGCTGAAAACTGAAAGTAAAGGCAAAATAAAAGCATGTATATTGTCCTTGGAATATAAAAACTCACCACTGAACCTATTGAGTACGGATCGAGAGTCGATCTAAGCCCGATCTGGATGTTTAGTACCTGAACCTACATCATAAAAATATGTAGCGCAGAGTATGCGTCAGTACTTTAAATGTATAGAGCATGCATGATGTAAATACTAAGTTGAACAAACATATATAAGCTGAAACAAGGCATAATTGAGTAATATTGTAAGCTGAGCAAGAATGTAATTACTGAAAAATAAAACTGAAAAGCTAAACTGACTGCAATGACCAAGTGCTAATCATGAGCATGACATGCTAAACTGAATATTGAAGTACATACTTAAAACCTGGTCAAATACACTAAGGGTTTGTCTGTGGGAGCTACTATTAATCGACATAAAACCACGTGAGCTAAACATGGAGTCTGATGTATACTCCCCATCAAGAGGACCCAATATACCTTGATATGGGTATAAAGGCATGACTAGCGTGATCACTAAATCTGATGCCCAACAGAGGGAATTTATACTCCTACGGGGGCACGTAGTTCTGGACTATAAGGGTATGCTGAACCCTAGTCTAACTCGATGTTAAGTCTACTCCCAACTGAATATATATGAATATGACTGGAATGTAACTAAAATACTCAGTAGCTCAATTATTGACATGCTAACTGAAAATGCAACATGTATTTACTAATAATGTAACATTCGATAACTGAAGCATGATTATCTATTTTATCTGACCTAGCAAGTGTAATTTCTAAACTAAGAAAATCTACACAACTAGGGTTCTGAGTTTCATACAAGGAACTGAATAAACCTTCCAAGAAACATGCTATTTCGATTTAGGATACTACAACAGCTAAATCACAGTAAATATTCAAGGTTTTAGAAACCTTAAGTCTAAGCAAGATATAGAGAATCAAGGAACTAACTGAATTCTAGAGACCTAGTGGATGAAAGGAACCCACTAGTGAAATCCCACATACATGGTGATGAAATTTACGGAGAATCCTTTCATTTTAGGGTTGGAACTGAAGAGAACCTGATACGTGTTCTTAAGGGGCTAGTCGACTCTTTCTTCTATTTTTGCTATAAGTTTTGATGATTTTTGGAAATAAAGGTTTTTTATAGGTTCTGACTAGAGTATTAGGCTTAAACTGAGTAAAACGACGTAGTTTAAATGCCCAATGCATTAGGGGAAAGACCAAAATGACACTAACTTAAAAGTTGACGAGGCTCTTCTATGGAGCCACTGACGGTCCGTCATTTGGACCACGGCCCGTCAAGTGGGTCGTGGTTCTTGGCCATGGTTTACTGGTTCTGGGGGAGGGTCCATCCATGAGCCCTACCATGGCCCATGTGAAGGACCACGGACTGTGAAGGCCATCGTGGTTCTTCACTTGGGTTGGGGGTCTGCCGACTCAGGACGACGGACCCTCCCACGGCCCGTCATCAAGACCACGACCCGTGGTGGGATCCGTGGTCTAATTCCTGAGCCCTGATGGCTCTGCCTCGCCTCCATAAGCCTTCCCACAGCTCCTATGGTGGTCCACGGTCCATGAAGGGTCCCATGGTCCACCACTTCTGGGTGTGTGTGAACCACGATAAGGGTGACAGACCGTGGTCCTGATCACGGCCCGTGAACCACTCTGTGGTTCACCTTTTTCTATTGTTTTTCAACTGAAAGTACAAGTCTGATTTCTGAGGTGTTACACTGATCATACCCGTAACAACATCTGGTGAATTCTCCTGCTCTTGGCGACTATTGATAGCATACAAATGTTTTGCTCCTCCGCCTGTCCCTGAAGTAGCTCCTCTTGGAGAAACTTTATCTACTGGGGCCGTTGAAGACGATTGGTTTCTATTGCCCCTATTACCATTTCCCTGCCTGTTCTTAGAGCACTCTCTCATGAAGTGACCGGTCTGCTCACACTTGAAGAAACCATTGGAGCCATCACGACACCCTCTTGGGTGGTTTCTACCATAGGAATCTAGTTATCCCTTTGTGCCACACTACTATGAGACTGAGTAGGTCGAGCTCTAAGTTCTGCAAATTCTAAGTTCTGACGTCACCTCTATGTTTTGGTGCAGGTGCACTAAACGATGATGGAGCAGGCCTAGTTAGCCTTTGTTGAAAAGATGACCGGTTCGAATTTCCGGCCTTTTGCTGAGTGGACTCATTACATGTTGTCTTGGCCCTCTTACTGCGGAACTCTTCTCTATCTTTCAACTTGTCTTCCTCAACCTGCTGCACATGGATCATAAGCCTTGCTATGTCCATTTCCTCTGTCAACATAGCAGGCTTACCCTCTTTGCTTGACAAGCGGGATATTCCAGACACAAATAGACTCAGCTAGCTCCTCACATCAGCAACCATCTCTGGAGTATAGAGATACAGTTGAGTGAATTTGAGGTTGTAATCATGCACACTCATGGTTTCCTATTTCAAGTTTAGAAATTCCCTCGCCTTTGCTTCCCTTAGCTCACGAGGAAAGAAACGCCCCATAAAGGCATTTTCAAACACACTCCATCTCACAATTGGTGCCCCTTCATCCCTACTCATGGGACTCTTTCATGAAGTGACCGGTCGTCCTACACTTGAAGCAACCATTGGAGCCATCACGACACGCTCCTGGGTGGCTTCTACCACACTTAGCGCATAAAGGAGTCCAGTTAACCCCTTGTGCCACACTACCTGACTGAGTAGGTTGAGCTCTAAAGTTTTGCAAATTCTAATTTCTTATGTCACCTCTATGCTTTCGTGCAGGTGTACTAGCCGATGATAGAGCAGGAACTAGTTGGACTTTGCTAAAAAGATGATCGGTTCGAATTTCCGGCCTTTTGTTGACCGGAATCATTACCTGTTGTCTTGACCCTCTTATTGCGGAATTCTTCTCTATATTTCAACTTGTCTTCCTGAACCTGTTGCACATGGATCATAATCCTTTCTATGCCCATGTCCCCTATCAACATAGCAGGCTTACCCTCTTTGCTTGACAAGCGGGATATTCCAGACACAAATAGACTCAGCTAGCTCCTCACATCAGCAACCATCTCTGGAGTA